>JAGKTI010005701.1:23497-43802 GCA_018397915.1 Birgus latro | reverse complement strand
TGTTTAAATGTGCCTTTCTTGTACTAATGTAATAGTGTGGCTTTATATATATGTGCGACTAAAGAGAGTGCTTTGTTTGTGACAGCACTGGAAATTATTATGGGATTATATATATAAAATGCTTTTAAGCATGGAACTTTTATAAGGGCTTTGATTTATTAATATAGTGTTAGTAATAAAGTGAATTGAGTGTAGATGTCTTGTGCAGTTTTTAAGCACAGAACTTTATATGAAGTGAAATGAGGTGGGAAATACCTCAGGGTTTTATACCTGTAAATATTGTATGAATATTTTTTGTAATTAAAGCCTAGAAAAGCCATATCATTCTTTCACTTCTTCCAGTTCCCAGTTCTAAGTACATGTGTGTAGTGGCGTGTAGTGAAGCCACAAGTCGCGCGTTGCCGGTGTCGGGGTGATTCCGCGCTACCTCAGTATTAAATACGGGAGGATAATATTCCCGAGATAAATATCATATTGACACCTAGGCAGCGGTGCGACACTAGGCACCCTGGAGCTGCAGTCACCTGTGCCACTACGACGTCGACCCCTAGTCACGTCAGGCCAGAGGTAGAGCCTGCCACTAGCCGCACTGAAGCTGTTGTCCCCTGTGCCACTATGGCATTGGCCATTAGTCACGTCAGGCCAGAGGCAGAGTAGGCCACAGTCCACTTCTCTCCCACAGGAGATCCTGAAGCCAGAGAGGACCCTTCCCCCGAGCCGTGGCAAGGCCTTCCCCAAGGCCTTGGTTCCCTGCAACTCTACCAGTGTGAACAGCGGCTGAAGCGGAGCCCCAGCAGACAGCAGCTGACATCGGGCCCTGTCCACTACTCCCCCGGCCCGAGGTTCCCATGTGCTGACCCTGACAGCGACGCTGCCCTCCAGCTGTTGCTGCAGTCCAGCCATCCCGGGTTCCAGTACCCTGGGTCTTCAGTCACCCCAGGAGTGCCCCGAACACCAAGGCGTGACTTACCTGTGGGCGAGACCTCTCTGAGTCTCTCCCAGACTCGACGTCAACCCAGTCTCCTGGCTCTCTTCGAGCCGAGCCCTTAGTCCCACGACTACATGTGGGACCCTGTCCAGGGGCGCGTCAGTCTGTCCTTCCTCCGGGTGGAGGAATCAACCTGCGGCCCACCAGTGATAGTGAAGCGAGTGGGCTTTGCCTATGTGTGTGCTTTGTAGACTCAGATATATGTGTGTATTAGTTTATACCATGCGAGTGATTCCCTATAGTATATTTTAGTGATAAGGGACCAGGAGCCCAGAGTGTAAGACTGGACAAGCCTAATAGTAACTTTGGCGTAATTTATATCCTGTGTGGAGTCCTGCGCATTCCTGTGAACGAAACGCCACAGTGACCAACGGAACAATAATATGCCGATTGTGCCATTCCCTTGTTTATTAAAACTCTCCCTCCCCAGTGCACAGGCACGCAAGTGAAACACCTCAGTGGCTAACAGAAGGAAAAGATATTATTCCCATCGTGCCTTCCCCTTGTGTATTAAACCTCCACCCACCCCAGTGTCCGGGCACATTAGTTAGGGTATGTCTGGGCATCTCAAAATGTCCCGCTAGAATACCGCAGTCCCCCTTTCCGTGATCACTGCATGGCCGACTCTACCTGAGATACTCTTCCGGCTGGCTGAGTGTCTATGACACAGGTGTTAACGTAATTCATATACCAGTGCCGTCCAGTACTATACGAGATTGGGAAATTGTAGTAAATTCATTCCTGTGTCCTGAATCATAAGTGTATTTTATGCGCCATAAGTGCTGGGTAAATAATACCATGCTTCTACCAGCCGGTATAGTGACAGATTTCCAGTCAAGTAAAACCTTGTGTTGAGTTGTTAACTAATCCCCGGCAAACCCAGGATCTAATGTATTTGTTGATGTATTATTGTCTCTGGGAAAATATTTGTAATACATGTGTGTAATTAGTCACTGCCTTGTTTTTGTGTCCAGTCCTTTTCCTTAGAGTTACCGACCCGGTCTAGAACAGGGACCCGCTGTAGCCTGCGTATTTAAGGGCGAGAAACCGACCCGCAAATACGTAGCATAACACTGTGGCATCACCTGGGAATAAGAGGGGCGCCAGGGTGGGATACAGGTGCGCTGTTCTTCTTCCCAGCCGCTCAGTGTCAGCGGCGGTCCCCCGGTGGTACTGGGACGGTTGGGGGTGTTGGTGTCGTCTTCATTGGCCGTCGCGTCGTCTGCGGCCTCAACCCCGAACTCCTCTGTATTTCATTAACGAAGGAAAATTTGTAGTGCCCCTTATTCAGATAATCGTTTTCTTATTGAAAGTAACCGCTTTCGGGTTAGAGCCGCCTTACGCAATGTTCTTCCGCGTTAAGTAGTTACCTGTGCATATAATTCATTTAAAATAGTGTAACATAGATTTTTACGTCAACTGTGATACTAGCGAACAGGATTAGTTTAGAAATGATGTATTTATAATAGTTGGGAAGTAATGTATTGTTAAGGAGGTTAGAAAAATCATTTGAAAGCCGCGCCAAGTGCTGCTGTGTGTGTGAGGGTCCTGAGGGAGCAGAGAGGCAGGCGCCAGGGGAGTTTGAGCTGAGTCGAGGTATCAGGTGGACCTACGTTCGAGAGATGTCCATAATTCTCCCCTTCGTGCTGAGTTGGAGATGGGAAGTGTCCCGGGAGTTTAGCGGTGTCGCCAATTAATGCTGGGTCGGACAGCTGGATATCTGTGCTGGCTGTGGTACATTTCCAGCCTTGCAACATTGATGGTGGGTACCATGCGCTCCATTATGATTCCCAGACGCCCTCACACTCAGAGCTTTGAGAAGTGAAGCTTTGATTATCAAACCAACTTTGTGAATTGTTTTGGGTCCCAACCAACACGAAGCATAAATAGCTAAGTGAGAATATACATGGGTGTTAACCAGCCATTTGAACCGTTGAGTGAGAAACTCAAATTTAGAGAATGTTCTGGGGAAAATTGTAGCACTATTGTTCTTTCAGCTTTGTTGTTATCTTGAAAATTGTGAGGAAAAGGGAGGGTATATCTCTCTGTTATATATAAGGTATATATACTGTATCTCAGTTATATTTAAGGTATATATATATCTCAGTTATATTTAAGGTAAATCTGTAAAGTGAAAAACAGGTTACTAGAAGTATGTTTTTCTTTTTTTGAGGATTGTGACGTGCTTGATCTCTATTTTAGAGTATTAACTGAAATTTGAGTAACCTACTGGCACCAGGCTAGAGTCATCTTTCATATCAGACTCTTTCAACAGACTGACTATTTATATATATATATATATATATATATATATATATATATATGTCTAAGTAGGGGGCCAAAATTTAAAACAGTTTTTGTTTCTCACCCCGTGGTCATACCCATGCCCCGTTATATCTTGGGAGGGATGACATTAGAGGTTTATAACATGGTTTATCAAGAGTACACCCAGAGGGTGGTGTGTTGAGTGTAACTGACATGATTTTTTAGTATATTTAGAATGTTAATGCTTGACCAGACTCATCTCTAACCAAGTTATTGTACACTATCTGTCCAACCAATTGTGAACCAGTCACTATCAAAATTATTTTCCATTCTTGCATTTTATTTGAATTTTGGAGGATGTAATAAAAACCAGTGTAATCCCGCATTCATACCGGTCTTCTTCCTTCTCCTGCTCATGAAGACTGCACATGGCTTGTTAGTTAACGGTATATTGTTTTTGTTGAAAGTGTACTGAGGTAATTCACACAGAGGAGAGAACTAGTGGAGAGGAGACTACTCATGTCCAGCCAAAATCCAGTGGACCGAGTTTCTGATGATTTATGCAGTAAGTATCAAGGTCCTCGCTTGTCCCCATTCTGTTACAGGTCTACGGCTGGTCAGGCTAATCGCTACCCAAGTTCTACCCCTATTGTCACGAGCGTAACCCATAGGCTGATCCAGAGGAAACAATACTAATCCTAAATTTTCTTTCTACCCATCACAAGGCTGGTGGCTTTATCCTATTTCAAGCTATGCCCTATTACAAACTGGTGGCAATTTAATCTTTCAAGTTATTTCCCATCACATCCTGTTGGCATCTTTAAAAATTAAAATCAATTTTAAATTTTCCTTATTGCATTCTGGTGGCAGGCAGATACTGGGGTTCACAATTGGTTGGACAGATAGTGTACAATAACTTGGTTAGAGAGGAGTCTGGTCAAGCATTAATATTCTAAATATACAGTACTAGAAAATCATGTCAGTTACACTCAACACACCACCCTCTGGGTGTACTCTTGATAAACCATGTTACCCTGGGGGTAGGGGGTTTTTGCAAGAATCCTCCCACAGTATCCCTGCTTGTTGTAAGAGGCGACTAAAATGGTTGGCGGTGGGTTAGTGCCCCACCCTGTAAAAACAACTAACTAAAAAAAATGAACAAGAAGCCTTGGACCAGGACTGACCAAAAGTTGACGAAAAAGGACTGGACAAAGGACGTGGTAAAGATTGCAACGTGGTGTAATAACTGAAATGAAACTGAATAAATTAATCACTGTTCTGGCCGAGATTCGAACTCAGGCCCCTGCGCTTGAATCGCGCGCACGTTAACCACTGAGCCAAAGAGAGGATCCCCCCTTCGCCTCTGGGCAACGCGGGCTTTTATACACCCCATTACAGTGGAATGCTAGGGATATGAATGATGAGGTGAAAGAGAGAGAGAGTGTACAGGTGCTTGAGAGTGCGAAAGTGGATATATGTGGAATAACTGAAACTAAATGGCGAGGTGAGAGAGTGGGAGTATGGATGGGGTATATGCGTGGGAGTGGGTGAGAATGAGAGGGCGAAAGAGGGAGTGTGTATTGCTGTGAGCAACAGGTGGAAGGAGAATGTAAGAGTTTGGATCAGTTGGGTCAAGGATTGTGTGGGTAAGAGTGAAAGTTGGACTACAAATGTGGGCAATTGTGTGCGTGTATGAGCCAACGCAAGATCGTGTAAGTAGAGTGAGAGAAGAGTTTTGGACAAGTGTGGAAGCCTGCTTGGAAAAATTGGAAAGGAATGAGAGTGTTTCTGATTGGAGATATGAATGAAAAAGTAGGGAATGAGAAGGTGGATGGAGTGGTTGGTGAGTAGGGTGTGCCTGCAGAGATGGATGAGAATGGCAGTGCTTTATATTTGTGCTGGGAGAGGGTTGGTGGTAGCTATTACTCTCCTCAGGCACAAAATGATCCATAGGTATTCATGGCGAGTGGTGAGAAGAGAGGATGGTGGAATGAATGAATGGAAGGCAGTGATTGACTATGTGTGTTTGGATGAAAGGATAAGATGTGTAATGGATGCTAGAGTATATAGAGGTTGAGGGAGTGGACCTTCTGACCACCACTTGGTGGTGGCCAGAATCAGAATCCAAACAAGATGGAGGAAGAGAAGAAGGGAAGGACAGGAGGAAGTATTTGTTACGAGGAGGGTAGAAAAGTTACAAGAGGATGGAATAAAGGCTGAATATAAAAGGAAAGTGGAGGAGCGATTGGGTAAATATAGATTTGAGCAGATGGGGGACGTGGAAGGTGTGTGCAAGGTATTCACAGAAGAAATCTGTGCAGCATGTGAGTTGGTGTGTGGGGTGAAGAGAAGACGAAAGGGGGTTCAGGGAACAGCATGGTAGAGTGAAGAGGTGAGAGAGGCTGTGGCATAAAAGAAGAAAGCATATAATGAGTGGATGAGAAACAGGGGCGTCGAAGAAGCTGAGAGACGGACGAGAGAGTTATATGTAGTGAGGAGGAGAGAGGTGAAAAGATTAGTAAGAAGAGAGTGGATGAGGAATTTGGAAGGAATTTGAGTGCAAAGTGGAGGGAATGTAAGAAAATGTTCTGGAAGGAGGTAAAGAGAGCTAGACAGGGTGCCAACGAAGTCAGTGGGGGTGTGAAAGATAAAAATGGTAGATTACTAGTGGAGAAGGGAGAAAAAGTAAACAGATGGAGAGAACACTTTAATGAACTGTTGAACATAGAGAATGAAAGTAAAGCAAGTATAAGTGGCTGGGGAATGGCAGAGAGAAGGAGGGTTGTGAGAAGAGAGGAAGAAATCAGTAGGATGGAAGTGGTGGAAGCAATGAAGAAAGTTAAAATGGGGAAATCCCCAGGAATTGATGGAGTGTGTGGTGAAATGCTGAAGCATGGGGGAGAGATAGTAATAGAATGGATGTGGAAGGTGTGCAGATTGGCTTGGGAGGAGGGTAGAGTCCCGGAGCATTGGAAGTCAGGTATAATTATTCCTCTGTACAAAGGAAAAGGGGAAAAAGCAGTGTGTGGTAATCATAGGGGCATTTGCCTTCTCAGTGTAATAGGAAAAGTATATGGTAGGATACTTATTGACAGAGTTAGGGAAATTACAGAGGAATTAGTTGGAGAAGAACAAGGAGGTTTTAGGAAGGGAAGAGGCTGTGTAGACCAGATATTCATTCTTAGATCCTTAGTGGAAATGTTTCTAGAGAAGGGCAAGAAGTTGTATGCAGCCTTCATGGATCTGGAGAAAGCATATGACAGGGTGGATAGACAAGGTTTGTGGAAGGTATTAAGAATATATGGAGTGGATGGGAAGTTGTTGAAGGCAGTGAAGAGTATGTATGGGGGTGCTAAGGCTGCAGTGCGTGTGGATGGCAAACTGAGTGAATCTTTCCATTTGAAGGTTGGATTGAAACAAGGATGTGTCATGTCTCCATGGTTGTTCAATCTGTACATGGATGGGGTTATAAAAGAGATACAAGGTCGGGCAGTGGATGTTGGAGCGGCCCTAGTGAGAGAGGGCAGTGTTTGGAAACTCCCTGTACTGTTTTTTGCAGATGATACTGTGTTGTTGAGCGAAGACGAAGGGGAGCTGCAAGGCTTGGTAGATGAGTTTGGGAGAGTGTGTAAGAAACGGAATTTAAAGGTGAATGTAGGGAAGAGTACAGTGATGGTCTTTGAGAGAAGTGAAGCCAGTGAATGTACAGTGAGATTGGATGGGAAGAATATGGAGAATGTGAGTGATTTTAAGTACTTGGGCAGTGTGATGAGTAAGGATGGAAGTCTGGAGGGTGAAGTGCTCGAAAGGGTGCAGCAGGGAAGGAAGGTTGCTGGTTCGTTGAAAGCAGTGATAAGAAACAGGGAGGTGAGCATGGAAGTGAAAAAGTTGTTACATGACAGTATTGTGATACCAACTCTAACATGTGGAAGTGAAGCTTGGACCCTGTTGAAGGGACAGAAGTCAAGAGTGAGAGCAGTGGAAATGAGTTATTTGAGAGGAGCATGTGGAGTCACATGGAGAGACAGACTAACAAATGAGGAAGTGAAGGAGCGTTGTGGTGTGGTTGAGGATGTGATGGGAAGCGTTAGGAGAGACACGTTAAGGTGGTTTGGGCATGTGGAGAGGATGGAGAGTGAAAGACTGACGAGGAGAGTGTATGTGAGTGGGGTGGAGGGGGCGAGAGGGAGGGGGAGGCCGAGGATGAGATGGAGGGATGGAGTGGAGAGGTATATGAGAGAGGGGGTGTGAGTTGGGAGCATGGTAGTGAAATGGCAGGGGACAGAGTGACATGGAGGCGATTTGTTTGTGGCCACCCCGTGCGGGATTGAGGCGTCTGGGAATAAATAGATAGAGACATCATGATTTTCAGAGAAAGTTTTCTCTGATACTATCGGTCATCAGCTATCTTGCTGCCAAAAATTAACGCTGTATCTCCGTTTTTACTAGGTAAAAAAGAAGAAAGAAAGAAAAAAGATGTAGTGCTGCTCTCGGGTGTCTGCCCTTTCCTCTCCTGCATCCTTCTTTCCTTCCATTCTCTTCTATCTTTCTTTCCTTCATTCTTTCCTCGTCCTTTTGCCTACAGGTGACTTTACACACCGTCTTCTGTCTTTTACTTCATTCTTTCCTCTTCCTTCTGCCTGTGGGTGACTTTACACTGAGTGACAAGCAAAATGGTTTCCTGTACACCAGGAGACCATTCACTATGCTGGGTGGTAACATTATAACCAAATTATGGCACTTGGTGGTTTAGTGGGTATTTAAAGCACTCCAATTGGATTGAGCCTGTGTAGGTTTGTATCCAAGGGGTAGTTGGGGTTTATTGCTCACGTAATGCCACTCAGGGATGAGTAAGGCTGGTCACTGTCATCTTAAATGTCAGGACCAATTTGCCTAGCCCCGGGCTCCTGCGCTCCTCATGGGGCAACACAGGGTTGGATGATATACAGATAGATAATTTGTATATAATCTCTGAGAAGATAGGCAGTTTAATAGTTACTTTTTAAAATGCACACTGACAACGACACTTACGAGCACCAAAAAGGTGAGAAAATGCTCACCTTGCAGGTGACTGGGCCTTCCAGGCCACAACGGCTTATCCCAGTCTCTCCTGTAAGCCCCTGCTCCCCGCATTTGGACCAGACCCGAGGTAGCAGTCCGGGTGCATTACTGTCCACCCAGGCCAGCCCTCATCAGAGTTGGGTTGGGACTTGCACCTCAGCATTCCCATGCAGCGACCCAGCAACTTCCGGCAAGGAAGCGACCACCAGTTCTTCCCCGACTGCTATCCTCCCCCAGGAGCAGGAACATGGTCGCGTCCGCCGGATCCCTCCTACCAGCCTTGGGACTCAGAGCAGTGCTGTGGTAGCGCCCATTGGGCATACCACTGTGGTGTCACCCACCGGGTATGCCGCAGCTGCGCCTGACCCCCAGGAGGAGCGAGGTGGCGCCCGCCGGGCAAGCCCCACTGAGAACACCCACCGGGTATCTCCCTCCTGCCGCCCTCGGAGTAAGGGACGCCTTGGCAATGCCCGCTGGGTTTGTTAGGCAGAGGGATCGTCCGCTGGAACTCCCCCTCTCTCACCTCCGTCAGGGTGCCTTGGTAATGCCCGCCGGGCTTGAGGAGCATCCATAGGATCTCCTCCTTTCCTGGCGTGGAGTTATGGCAGCACCCGCTGGGCCCGCCAAGCTGGGGGCGTGAGTTTCGGCTCCCCCTCCTCCATGAAGCCGGAA
The DNA here is from genome assembly GCA_018397915.1 of Birgus latro. Lineage (NCBI taxonomy): Eukaryota > Metazoa > Arthropoda > Malacostraca > Decapoda > Coenobitidae > Birgus > Birgus latro. The sequence continues at coordinate 34,816 of JAGKTI010005701.1, read as the reverse complement.
ACTCCCGAAGGGGAGCGAGTCTAGCTCAGCTTAACCCTCCTGTGGCCGAGTGGGACGCCCTTCTCTCTCCCCTACAGGTTCAGCGTGTGACGGACGTGATGCAGGGATCCGGTCTGCCCAGCGGCCCCTCTCCTGACGACCGGCGCTGATGGACTCTCCAGGGACAAGTAGTTGAATCTTAGAAACGTAGCATAACATTTGCCATAGCCCCATCCCTTGTTTGGTGAAGTAACTGCTAAGTTGGACGATATGGGAAGTGAATGGAAAGGTGAAGAGTGGAGCCATCAGTGTATGAGTGGATAGGGTACATCTTAGGTCATCAGTGAATGGAAGTAAGAGAATTGGTGATAGGACAGAAACCTGGGAAACACCTCTGTTGATAGCTCTTGGAGAAGAACGATGACCGTCTACAGCAGCAGCTACAGAATGATCAGAAAGAAAGCTAGAGATGAAGACGGATAGAAGCTGTAAGAGGGCAGTTTGGAAATGAAAGATATGTCAGATTCGATCGAAAGCCTTTGAGATGTCAAGTCGCCGAAGTGGTGACATGTAGAGGTGTATGAGGACAGCTGGGCCTTGATAGCAGGCTGTAAAGCCTATGCCCAGAGTCGGACTCACAAAAAAAAAAAAAAAAAAAAAAAAAAAGTCATGGCAAAGCTCTTGCCAAAGTCCCAAAAGGAGGATGACCAGGAGTTTGAAAGGTAGGTGAGATCGCCAGTGAGGGGACCCTAGTGGAACCCATACTGACGATCAGAAAGAAGGTTGTGATAGGAAAGGTGCTTTTTTTTTTTTTTTGTCGATTCAAAAAATTTTGAAATACTGGATGTTAATTGGGCGATTGTTACAGGGCAGGGAATAGTCATTCCTTTGGGACAGGCTGAATGAGATTAAACTCCCAGCAAGAAGGAAAGGTACAAGTTGATAAAAGCCAAAGAGTGCATAACCAGTAAGTACAGAAGCACAGTTCTTGAGGACAACTGCACGGACTCCATCAGGCCCATATACCTTGTTAGTACTGAGTCCAGTGATAACAGAAAATACATCACCTGAAGAAATTTTAATGTCAGTAAAATGCCCATCCTGACAGAAGAAACAGGGGCATATATCATAACCCCAACCCTAGGAGGAGACCACAGAGGGGCAGATTTCGCAACACCCATCCGAGGAGGAGACCACAGGGAGACAGGTAAGGAGCGTAGAGGCTCAGGCGAAGAGGGGCTCACATCCTCTACCACCTTGCGTTCCTCTCGCCCTCAACCCACAACCCACCAAGGTAGCGGTCCTAAGCACCTACTCTCAAGCCGAGACAGCCCTCACCAGGTTCGGGGTGGGACTACCTCCTTAGTCCCAGGCAGTGCTGTGACACAGGCCACCATCTGTGTCAGGTACGAGGCAGAGCAGGCCACCGTCCACTCCTCAGCTGCTACCCCCTGCAAGACTGCGATACAGGCCACCGTCCATGTCGGGCAAGAGGCAGAGCGGGCCACCGTCCGCTCCTCACCTGCAGTCACCTCTAGGGGCAGCGCCGTGACACAAGTCACCGTCTGTGTCAGGTACAAGGCAGAGCAGGCCACCGTTCGCTCCTCAGCTGCACCCTCCTGTAGTACAGCGACACAGGCCACCGTCCGTGTCGGGCAAGAAACAGAGCAGGCCACAATTTGCTCCTCGTCTACAGATAAATACAGGAGCAGCGCAGTGACACAGGCCACCGTCCGTGTCGGGTACGAGGCAGAGCAGGTCACCATCCGCTCCTCACCCACAGGTAAATACAGGAACAGCACCATGACACAGGCCACTGTCCGTGTCGGGTACGAGGCAGAGCAGGCCACCGTCCGCTCCTCAGCTGTTACCTGTGGCGGCATCACAGTAGAGGCTACTGTTTGTACCGGGCAGGGAGGATCGGCCACCGTCTGTCCTCTGGCCACCCCCTCTGCCGGGTGGAGGACCACGACACAGGCCACCGTCCATTCACCTCCTGTAGTCCCTGGAGATAGAGGAACCGTTGTGTCGGCCACTGTCCACTCCCTATCCTCTGCTCCTGGGACGTTCCCTACAGAGGACGTCCCTGGCTCGGCCCTCACCATTCCTGCAGCCGAGTGGGAGTCTCTTTCTCTTCCCACAGAGGTGAGCCCCTGGAGAAGCTGCAGCTGGAGGAGATTTGGAGTGGCCCTGTGATCAGCCTGGGATCCATGCCCTACAGCCAGTGCCCCGACAACGACACTGGCTGCCGGACTTCAGACGGAAGAGCCGCCGCAGACCACCTCTGACAGTGACTCCACCAAAGGCAGACCGCAGCCCTCAGACACCTAGGGGCATCCCCAGGACCCCGGGGCGAGACCTACCTAGCCCCACTAGCCGGAACTCCAATGCCTGGAGTAGGTGCAGACAAGAGCGCCTGCTCACCCTATTTAACCCAAGTCCAGAAGGCTGGACCCCATGACAAGGCTCCACGCCACCCTGCAGTCCAGCGAAGACGACCCGGACCCTGGTGAGAGTCCTGTGTCTCCTGCAGGAGGACGACTGCTCTGGGACTCCCCCTACACCTGGCTGCCACCTGTAAATAGCCCAGTCACCCAGCCCTAAGTCCTCTGGTGATCTGTGTGTTGTGCCTAGACAGTGTATTGGAAATATTGTATCTGTATCTGCCAGTGTTGTAACATGTGTTCAGCCTAGTTTTTATGCCCTGTCCCTTTAGTTGTATGCACTAGACCCAGTTTTGAAAAGAACCCTAGCATAATAGCTCGTGAGCAAGGTACAAGAAGTTGAACCCTAAACACGTAGCATAAGTCAGTCATGAGGAAGTCAAAGCGGGGAAGTGATATAGAAACAGCACCGGAATTATCTCGTGGAATTGAGAAATTCTGAGCGAAGAGTTCTGCCTTGTAAGTTGAAAAAACAGCTACAGAACCATCAAAGTAGAAAAGAGGGAAGGATGATGAGGTAAAATTCTTAGAAAGGATTTTGGCAACGTGCCAGAAGGAGCGGGAAGAATTTGAGTTGGTGAGTTTAGAGTATTTCACATGAATGAAATTTTTAGCAGAGCAAAGAATATTTGGCATGATTCAGGGCAGAAACATAAGATATGCGTTATGCGACGTATTTGCGGGTATGTTTCTCTCCTTCAAATATGCAGGCTACAGCAGGTCCCTATTCTAGACTGGGTTGGTAACTCTAAGGAATAGGACTGGACACAAAAACAAGGCAGTGACTGTTACACACATGTATTACAGATATCTTCCCAGAGACAATAGTACATCAACAAATACATTACAGGCTGGGTTGGCAGGGGATGGGTTAACAACTTAACACAAAGTTTTACTTGACTGGAAGTTTGTCACTATACCGGCTGGTTGAAGTATGGTATTATTTACCCAGCACTTAGGGCACATAAAATACACTTATGATTCAGGACACAGGAATGAATTTACTACAATTTCCCAATCTCGTATAGCACTGGACGGCACTGGTATATGAATTACGTTAACACCTGTGTCATAGACGCTCGCCGGCCGGAAGTCTATCTCAGGTAGAGTCAGTCGCGCTGTGATCATGGAAGGGGGGACTGCGGTATTCTGGCGGGACATTTGGAGACGTCCAGACATACCCTAACTAATGTGCCTAGACACTGGGGTGAGTGAAGGTTTAATGCACAAGGGGAAGGCACGATGGGAATAATATCTATTCCTTCTGCTAGCCACTGAGGTGTTTCGCTGTGCGCTGGGGAAGGAGAGTTTCGATAAACAAGGGAATGGCAGAATTGCACAATAATACCGTTTTTTTGGTCACTGTGGCATTTCGTTCACTTGGGGGGGATGCGCAGGACTCCACTCGGAATATAAGTTAGGCCAAAGTTAGCTATTAGGCTCGTCCAATCTTATACTCTGGGCTCCTGGTCACTTACCATGAGAATACACTATAGGGAATCACTCGCATGGTATAAGCTAATGCAAACACATATAACTGGGTATAGAATGCACACACATAGGTAAAGTCCACTCGCATCACTGCCACTGGTGGGCCCTAGGTTGATTTTTCCGTCCGGAGGAAGGACAGAGTGACGTGCCCCTGGACAGGGCCCCACATGTAGTCGTGGGACTAGGGGCTCGGCCCGAAGAGAGCCAGGAGACGGGCTTGACGTCGAGTCTGGGGGAGACTTAGGGAGGCCTCGCCCACAGGTAAGTCACGCCCCGGTGTTCAGGGCAACTCCCGGGGCAACTGAGGACCCAGGGTACTGGAACCCGCAGTGGCTGGACTGCGGCAACGGCTGGAGGGCAGCGTCGCCGACAGGGTCGTCACACGGGGACCTCGGGCCGGGAGAGTAGTAGACAGGGCCCGACATCGGCTGCGGGGTCTGCTGGGGCTCCGCTTTGGCTGCTGTTCACCCTGGTAGAGTTGCAGGGAACCAAGGCCTCGGATAAGGCCTTGCCACGGCTTGAGGGTGGGGTCCTCTCTGGCTGCAGGTCCTCCTGTGGGAGAGAAGCGGACTGTGGCCTGCTCTACATCCGGCCTGACATGACTAATGGCCAACATCGTGGTAGCACAGGGGACATCAGCTTCAGTGCAGCTAATGGCCTGCTCTACCTCTGGCCTGACATGACTACTGGCTGACGTCGTAGTGGCACAGGAGGCTGTAGCTCTGGTGTGGCTAATGGCCCATACTGGGGAGCTGAGGACTAGTAGCAGAGGGACGGACTGTGGCTGATCCTGCCTCGTACCCAGTACGGCTTGTGGCCAGTACTGTGGCGCTACTCTGGGGGGAACGACTACAGGAGTCAGACAACTTATGGCCTGTCCTGCCCGACCGACACGTGTCCGTGTCGCGGCCCTGTAGTGGGGGTGCAACTGGGGAACGGACTGTGGCCGGCTCTGCCCATACCTGGTATGACTATGGCCAATACCGCGGCGTTGCGTGGAGTTGTAAACTCCACCCCTTACCTGGCGAGTGGAATTTTGGCCGGCGACTGCTACCTTTCCGGGTCACCACCTGGGAGCAAGAGGGGCGCCGGGAAGAGATACAGGTTCGCCGTTCCTGTTCCCAGCCGCTCAGTGTCAGCAGTGGCCCCCCGGTGGTACTGGGGGTGTTGGTGTTGTCTGCACTGGCCATCGCGTCGTCTGCAGCTCCAACCCCTAACTCTTGTATTTCAAGATGAGATTCTTGGGTGGGTTGGCTCTGGTACCTTTTGCAGTCCCTCTCCTTGTTGTGACAGGATTATTATTATTATTATTATTTTCATTAGTCGTAAGATAGAAAAAAATGTACGCTTCCATGCCTGAGAGAATAACCTCCGTATTGTGTGAGGCACACCCAGGTGGCTGTCGGCCATGGAAGCTGAAATGCCCACCCCGACGGAACACCATGGGAAGGGTGGCACAACACCCACCCAATGGAGGAACACCCACTCCAGAAGGAGACCACCAGGAGGCGCATAGAGGACCAGGGCCAGACAGGCCTATGTCCCCCACTACCTTGCGCCCCTCTTGCCCCCAGCCAAGCCAACTCCAACCTTGCAGCCGCGGCAGGTTACTCTCCAGCCGGATGGGGCTTGTACCATAGCCCCACAGTTGCCAGGTTGGCGGATTTCCCGCCAGATTGGGCGGTATTTAATTGAGGTTGGCAGGTAAAATTTTACATTGGCGGTTGGGCGTTTTTTTGGGCGAATTTATATCTTAACTGGCTGGGTTTCGGCGGCTTCAGCTAGAGAGGGCATTTGCTAAATTAACCTTACTGTAACTCTGGTCTCAGCAAAAACGAGGGTGACTGGGGAGGTCAAGAGGGCAGGTGGTGGGTGGAACTGACCAAACCATTAGCACCCAGCCCAGCCCTCACTTGGGATAACTCCCCTAATCCACATTCAAACACGGGTCACAGGGCCTGGGGGACAGTTTTAGTCAGGGAGCAGTTAAGGGAGGTTTGCTGGATAGTGGAACTGGGAAGACAGTGGGTAAATATGCAAAGTATAACAGAAAATACAATAAAAGCTGGGAAAAAGAAAATGCATTGCGAGAATGGATTGTCAGTGTCCCAGGTGATGAAACAAAGGCATTTTGCAAATTCTGTAAACCAATCCTGAAAGCCCACCATGCAGATATGAAAGATCGCTGTGCAACAGTAAAGCACAAGAAAAATGCTCTTCCCTTTTCCGCCACAAGAACACTTTTAGATGCAGGCATCACATGAGTGAAAGAAGACAACAGTGCAATTTGCGGAGCTCAAATTATCAGCACATATTGCCTGTCGCTCAAGCATAAGTACAATTGATCACCTGGGTGAAGCAGTGAAAACTATTTCAGCAAAGGACCTTTCTATTCATAGAACAAAGTGCACTGCTTTGATAAATGACGTGCTTGGGCCATCAGTGTTAGAGGAACTGCTTGATTCTTATATTCTTATGTTCTTATCCCTTAATATGTGAAAAAGGTTGATAATTTATTAGCATTAATTTAATGTTAAATAATTTTTTCCCCACTCATTTAATATATGACTGAGGTGCTGCTAATGTATGAAGGTTGTATCAAATATAAATATTTTTCACATCATTGGTTGCTCATCTGTAAACCTAATATTATTAATCTGTGATTACTGTCGAGGCGGCTTTTGGGCGGGTGAGAAGGATGACATTTTGGCGGGATTGGGCAGGTTTTGGAGAGGAACTCGGCAGGTTGGCAGTTTCTGACCTGGCAACCCTGCATAGCCCCAGACAGCACCCAGGCGATGGCCACCAGCCGCACTAGGAACGAGACGGCCACCAACTGCTCTGCAGCTGTATCCCCCCCTCGCAGAACCAAGCGACGGCCACCAGCCGCACTAGGGAAGAAACGTTCACCACCTGCTCTTCGTCTGCAGTCACTGCTGGGAGCAGGACCTCGATAACGGCCACCAGCCACACCAGCAGGCAAGAGACGGCCACCACCCGCTCTTCGCCTGCAGTCCCTCTGGGGAACAGGACCTCGGTGACGGCCACCAGCCACACCGGCAGGCAAGTGATGGCCACCAGCTGCGCCAGCAGGAAGTAGACGGCCACCACCCACTCTGCACCTGCTGCCCTAGGGACCTCAGTGACAGTCACCAGCTGCGCCAGGGAGGGAATGGCCACCATCTGTCCTTCCCCTACCCCTGTGACTTCCCCCATGGAGGATGTCCCTTCCTTGCCTCACCACTCCAGAGGCTGAGTGAGACACCCCTCTCTCTCTCTCTCTCCCCACAGAGGCAGTTCCCAGAAGGAGTTGCACCTGGAGGAGATCTGGCGAGGCTATGTTGTGAGCCCGGGGATTTGTGCCTTGCAGCCAGCGCCCTGACAATACCACCCACTGTCGGACTTCCAGAGGAAGGGACGCCGCAGACAGCACCTAATGGCGACCCGGCCTGAGAAAGACCACAGCCCTTAGTCTCCCAGGGGTGCCCCCAGGACCCTGGGGCATGAACTCCCCAGCCCCATCAGACAGCGACCTGCCTCCCAGAGTGGGCGCAAGCGTGCACGCCTACTCTTCCTATTCGGTCCCAGTCCTGATGATCAGACTCCCCACTGAGGCCCCACTAGGGAAGGGCCCTTCTCCATGCCACCCAGCGGCCCACTCCAGATGACTCAGCCCCTGGCAGTGGTCCCGTGCCCCCTAAGGGAAGGCACGCCTGACGGGACCCCTCCCATACCTGGCCGGTACCTGTAAGCAACCTGAGACTTCAGTAGCCCCAGTCAGAGTCCTCTCCTGATAGTGACTGAAACCTGTATAGTGTATTGTGTCAATATTGTATTCACATTGTATTCAGTGTTGTATAAATTTAAGGTAATATACATGTAAGGTTGGTTGACCAGATTCAGTGTTGTATAAATTTAAGGTAATATACATGTAAGGTTGGTTGACCAGAGTTTTTGCACCCTGTTCCTCCAGTTGTGTGCACTAGACCCGTTCTAGAAGAGAACCCCACATTAGTTGCACGTGATCAAAGGACAGGTAGTTGAACTTTTAACACATCGCATAACAGAAGCATTAATCATTTCAGGGAAAATCACAGAAGTACTGCCTGAGGGCCTCCCAATCAGCAGACCCAAAGTGTCACAGCTGCTGCTCCTTGGGAGGGTCCACAGGAGTCACAGGACAGGTTAGAGTGATAAGATTATAATCATAGGAGCCAAAAGGAGAGAAAAGATTAACTAACAGCATAAGCAGATGGGTATGAGTATGTATGAGGGTGCTAAGGCTGCAGTGCATGTGGATGGCAAACAGTGAATCTTTCCATTTGAAGGTTGGATTGAAACAGGGATGTGTCAAGTCTCCATGGTTGTTCAATCTATATGGATGGGGTTATAAAAGAGATACAAGGTCGGGCAGTGGATGTTGGAGCGGCCCTAGTGAGAGAGGGCAGTGTTTGGAAACTCCCTGTACCGTTGTTTGCAGATGATACTGTGTTGTTGAGTGAAGACGAAGGGGAGCTGCAAGGCTTGAGATAAGTTTGGGAGAGTGTATAAGAAACGGAATCTAAAGGTGAATGTGGGGAAGAGTAAAGTGATGGTCTTCGAAAGAAGTGAAGCCAGTGAGTGTACAGTGAGATTGGATGGGAAGGAAGTGGAGAATGTGAGTGAATTTAAGTACTTGGGCAGTGTGATGAGTAAGGATGGTAGTCTGGAGGGTGAAGTGCTCGAAAGGGTACAGCAGGGAAGGAAGGTTGCTGGTTCGTTGAAAGCAGTGATAAGAAACGGGGAGATGAGCATTGAAGTGAAAAAGTTGTTACATGACAGTATTGTGATACCAACTCTGACATATGGAAGTGAAGCTTGGACCCTGTTGGAAGGACAGAAGTCAAGAGTGAGAGCAGTGGAAATGAGTTATCTGAAAGGAACATGTGGAGTCACATGGAGAGACAGACTAACAAATGAGGAAGTGAAGGAGCGTTGTGGTGTGCTTGAGGACGTGATGGGAAGCGTTAGGAGAAACACGTTAAGGTGGTTTGGGCATGTGGAGAGGATGGAGAGTGAAAGATTGACGAGGAGAGTGTATGTGAGTGAGGTGGAGGGGGCGAGAGGGAGGGGGAGGCCGAGGATGAGATGGAGGGATGGAGTGGAGAGGTATATGAGAGAGGGGGGTGTGAGTTGGGAGCGTGGTAGTGAAATGGCAGGGGACAGAGTGACATGGAGGCGATTTGTTTGTGGCCACCCCGTTCGGGATTGAGGCGTCTGGCAATAGATATAGATAGATAAGCAGATGGGATAGTTATAATGAAGAGGTCAGGTATGTTGGAACTTTCTCCAAGGCAGTCAGGGATATGGGTAGGGAGCTGTACAAGCTGCTCTAGGTCACTAAGGATAGAAAAGAAGTAGGCTTGTTTGCCAGGTGGATCAGTAAGAGGGCAGCCAGGTGGTGAAAACTGAAATCACCTAGTAAGGAGATTTCGGAGAAAGGAGAAATTGGTAGGATGTGTTCCATTTTAGAAGAAAGATAATTGAAGAAATGTTCATAGTCAGTAGAGAGGATAGGTTAAGAGCACAGATACATTTAGTCACAGTGACAGGATAGTCAAAGCCAGATGGTAGAAAATCCAGACGATTCAGGATCAGGAACACGAGAGCAAGATACATTGTATCGTACATATACACAACAGCCATCTTTGGCTTGGAAATGAGTATAAAGTAGGATGATACAAAGAAAGGTTTGCTGTCAGTTGCCTCAGACAGTTGAGCCTCTGTGAGGAAGAGAAGGTGAGGTTTAGAGGAGGAAAGGTGGTGTTCAACAGAGAGAGAAAGTTAGGAAAGACCGTGAATGTTGTACAAATGAAAAGAAAGTGTCAAGCAGTGGTTCTGGCCATCTTGCTTAGTCGTCACTGGGAGAGGGGCAGATGGTGGGGTCTTTTATGCCCCCATCCCGGGACTCCGAGGCTTGGTGTTGCAATACCATTTTTATCATCATCAGGGCCTCCTTTCCCACTCTGGGGGAGGGGGAGGAGTAGCAACATCCAGACAACCCAAATTTGCCCAATCCAGCGGGCCACACTTCCATTCACTCGCCATTAAAGCCACTGGAATCCTGGCTTTACCTGATACACCAAAAACATTCACCACATTCTGTAGCTTCACATAAACACATCTGACAGAGTCAGTCCTGACGCTGTCACGTTAAAAAGGGGTGCAAAATCCCTGACCATGCGCTTGTCACAATATTCCTGCAGCCAGCTCATTTCTTGTCAGTCCCCTAGCCTCACCGACTTCCAAACCTCTCTTCCTTACACACTCATCCACCATATCCCTCCACCTTCTTGGCCTACCTCGCCTTCTCCCTCCTTCAGATTCGCTCAGATATACGTTTTTTGCCACTCTGTTGTTATCAAATCTTTCCACATGACCATACCATCTCAGTACACTCTCTTTGATTCTGGTGTCCAGACTTCCTCACTCCACATCTTTCACGAATCACATTATTTCATATCCACTCTTTAGGCGGTGACAACTGTCATCCACTCACTTGATGTAGTGCTGCCTACTTCTTCCTGGCTTTACCTGATACGCCAAAAACATTCACCACATTCTGTGCCTACCCTCCTCTTTTCCTGTTTCTCCCATCTTTCCTGTCACTTCTTATTGCTTTTCTTTCCTTTACAGGTGGCTTTACATTGAGTGACAAGCCAAATGGTTTCCTGTAAGCCAAGAAACCATTTACAACACTGGGTGGTAACCACATAACCAAACCATACGTGCTCCCCACGTATCAACAAGTGGGTTGGTGGAGGGTTAGTGCCCCTCCCCGTAAAACAAATGACTCAAAGTCATGACCACCCCTTGCAGGATTATGGCATCGGCCAATAGGTAGATAGATAGACTATCCACTCTCTGTATTCCACATACATTCCTCAGCAGTCGAATCTCCACTGCTCTCACTCTTGACTTTTCATTTTCATGCCACACCATAGTCTCACACCCATATGTTAAAGTTGGCACTAAAACCTTTTCATGTATAAGCCTCGTGCAGCTGCAACACTCAAGCCTCTGGTTCTTATCGAGGCCTTCATGGCACCAGCTACTTTCCTTCCTAGTGTCACTCTACTTTCCACTTCTTTTGCACATTTTCCTCTCTTTTCTGTCACTGTTCCTGGGTATTTGAACTCTCTCACCAATTCCAGTCTCTCTCCATTCACTGTAACATCACACTGGGTGTCACCTTCTCTCTCAGTAACCATCACTTCACTCTTTTCTAAATTTACTCTGAATGCACAATGCTCACAGACATAAGCAAAACTCTGCACTAGTCTACCAAGTTCCTAGTCCCGTATTTGCAATTAGTACTGCATCATCAGCATACAACAAATTTGAGATATTCCATCCATCACCATTC
>JAGKTI010005701.1:0-13533 GCA_018397915.1 Birgus latro | reverse complement strand
CTCCAACATCCACTGCCCGACCTTGTATCTCTTTTATAACCCCATCCATATACAGATTGAACAACCATGGAGACATGACACATCCTTGTTTCAATCCAACCTTCAAATGGAAAGATTCACTCAGTTTGCCATCCACATGCACTGCAGCCTTAGCACCCTCATACATACTCTTCACTGCCTTCAACAACTTCCCATCCACTCCATATATTCTTAATACCTTCCACAAACCTTGTCTATCCACCCTGTCATATGCTTTCTCCAGATCCATGAAGGCTGCATACAACTTCTTGCCCTTCTCTAGAAACTTTTCCACTAAGGATCTAAGAATGAATATCTGGTCTACACAACCTCTTCCCTTCCTAAAACCTCCTTGTTCTTCTCCAACTAATTCCCCAGTAATTTCCCTAACTCTGTCAATAAGTATCCTACCATATATTTTTCCTATTACACTGAGAAGGCAAATGCCCCTATGATTACCACACACTGCTTTTTCCCCTTTTCCTTTGTACAGAGGAATAATTATACCTGACTTCCAATCCTCCGGGACTCTACCCTCCTCCCAAGCCAATCTGCACACCTTCCACATCCATTCTATTACTATCTCTCCCCCATGCTTCAGCATTTCACCACACACTCCATCAATTCCTGGGGCTTTCCCCATTTTAACTTTCTTCATTGCTTCCACCACTTCCATCCTGGTGATTTCTTCCTCTCTTCTCACAACCCTCCTTCTCCCTGCCATTCCCCAGCCACTTATACTTGCATTACTTTCATTCTCTATGTTCAACAGTTCATTAAAGTGTTCTCTCCATCTGTTTACTTTTTCTCCCTTCTCCACTAGTAATCTACCATTTTTATCTTTCACACCCCCACTGCCTTCGTTGGCACCCTGTCTAGCTCTCTTTACCTCCTTCCAGAACATTTTCTTACATTCCCTCCACTTTGCACTCAAATTCCTTCCAAATTCCTCATCCACTCTCTTCTTACTCTCTCTTACTAATCTTTTCACCTCTCTCCTCCTCACTACATATAACTCTCTCGTCCGTCTCTCAGCTTCTTCGTTGCCCCTGTTTCTTATCCACTCATTATATGCTTTCTTTTGTGCCACAGCCTCTCTCACCTCTTCAGTCCACCATGCTGTTCCATGCCAGTAAATACTAAATTCAATGGTGAGTGTTAATTTATTTGTTTCTCCTTGCTAACCACAAGAATGTTTTCTTTTTTTAAGATGGCATCAACACTTTCCGCGCCTACTGTATGTAAACTACGCCTGTGCCAGCACCCGCGTGAAAACAGGGGCGATTTTGGAAACAAATGACAGCAAGACTTTCCTTTATTTCAATTTTTAAAACTTTTACTCCATCATGTGAAAGGTCATGCACTAGCAGACCTGAAAAACAGATGAATTTAGGGAAAGCCAGTTTCTGGGTAGCCAGGTTAGGGGCCAAGTACCTGTACTGACAGCAAAGTGCATTACTGGATTGAAAACTGCACTACCTACTGCTTCAACTAAATTACTGTAATGCAATAAATATGTACTGTATTAAAAAACTGACACATTTGAAATTCTCTTACTCTGACACTGCTTAAACTACTGGCAAATAGGTAAAATCAGCTTGACAATCTTGGCTCTGTCCAGCAGAACTGCAGTAAAGTGATATGACTGCAAGTCACTTTTGACTGTTACATGAATGTAGGACATATAAATGTTTTTTTTTAGGCACCTTTTGAGGTTCTGATGAGTTATCAGAATTTGGACTCTGGAAGATTTGGGGTTTTATGAACCCAGGGCTAGTTCAGCTGCATTAAACAATTAATTTTTTATGATGTTCTTATTACATACTTCTACTACCTTTCAGTTTCATTACATAATGTTCTCTTCACATTACAAACCTTTTCTTACACATCAATTTCTTGTACCATGTACCTTTCTACAAACCATACTTTATCTTATTTTGCAAGCTGATGTCATTCTCCTGGATGTGAACCCAGTGGACTGCAAGCTGAAGCTGACCTCCTGCAGTCCACCATCCCTCTTTCAAGGGACAGAGGAAGTGAGAGATATTTGTATAACCAGGCAGTGGAGCTACCTGGTTATACTGGTGCCACTGTATCCCTCTCCAGCACCTTCTTAGTATCCATACACTGTCCTTTGAAACCTGAACACTGTTTGAAGAATGCTTCATACACCCTCACCAAGCTAACCCTCCCTGATCTACATCTTACTTTTATTTTGTTCTCCATACCCAACCTTGTTAATTTCTTAATCTACTCAAACAGGTTCTCCTCCCCCCTGGCTTGCATCCTGGTCTTCTCCACTTGTCTTACACACTCACTCAGTCATCCTCCTGTCTTGTACTTATGAACACCCATTTACATACCAAAGTAATGCACTAAATTTTTTCATAAAGGCACCATTTTCTCTCTGTCAAACTCCAAATATACATTCTATTCATCCACCACACTGCACTATCCTTGCTAGCTCTACACTTTTACCTCCTACTGGCAACAAGCATCTATTCACTGGTCACCCACAGTGCTGCACTACTCTAACCAACAATACACATTTTCTCTTCCCCCTGCAACACATATCTCCATCCAAGCCAAAACACACAGCCTAGTCATCATTGCTATGATCTCCATTATTTTGTTGTGGCTGCAGTAAGTCACCTCTGCTGGCCTTCTCCTGAACTTCTTTCAGCTGTTTCTCATATATTTTCTTGGAGTCACAGAAGCCCATGCGTGTCTTGCCAAAGCTGTTAGGACCTGCTGATGTGGGGGTGTCCCTGCAAAAGATAAATGAAGTCAGAGAAGTTACGTGTGAATATAGTTAAGACCGAGTGACAATGAGTTTTTTTTTTTTTTTTAACACTAAATGACAATGAGAATTAGAGCTGTCTCTTGTCTGTCTGAAAACTATCATCATCATCATCATCATCTTTTTCTTCCATTTAAAGATATGGCGAGGTAGGAACCAAAACAAAAGAGAAAGTAGGAAAATGGGAAAACTACCAACTGCATACCCAATGATATGAGGCAGACAATCATTCACACATCATTCAAACTTGAATGGCAAAAGAAATGTGACTGACTTGCTATCCGGCTGCTAATCTGGGGACTGACCGTGGTTTGTTGCCAGCCTGCGAAGTTCTGATCTGAGGCCAATAATGTGGTTTGACCTTAGTCGTGACCTGTCTCAGCCGACCCCTGTGTTAACTCAGCTGTGACCCGGTCTGGCAGGTGCCATATCGGATATGATAAGGGACAACTCGTGTCAAATTACAAGGATGGAAAGGAAGTGGAGATGAACCCAAGTGATGAGGACTGCCCCAACAGAATGCACTAGCATCCTGCACAATCACCTGTTATGACTGCCCTGTGTATATGATTGGTAAGTGATATAATCCTCCTGACAGATGGGTCAGTGATGGAGACAAGGTGTGGCTACTGGGATGTATCAAGAGTGGCTAGAGGTGGAAGACTCATTACTCTCACTCCAGCCTCTTCAAAGTCACTCTCCCTAGTTTTAGTTGCCTAGTGACATATTGCAAGAAGTACTCCAAGACATTGTATTGTAAGTAAAGAATTTGTAGATATGTTAACCTGTACACTCGGATCAAAAATGATCTTTACACTGGTGACCTCTACATATGTGAGAATGAAATGTATCTGATGTAATCCTCATCCATATGGTCGGTATGCCTGAGTGAGATACGGACATATGCACGTGCCAATGAGATATATATTTGATGATACTGATGTCTATCTATCTATTGCCAGACGCCTTAATCCCGAACGGGGTGGCCACAAACAAATCGCCTCCATGTCACTCTGTCCCCTGCCATTTCACTACCACGCTCCCAACTCACACTCCCCCTCTCTCATATACCTCTCCACTCCATCCCATCCTTGGCCTCCCCCTCCCTCTCGCCCCCTTCACCTCACTCACATACACTCTCCTCGTCAGTCTTTCACTCTCCATCCTCTCCACATGCCCAAACCACCTTAACGTGTTTCTCCTAACGCTTCCCATCACGTCCTCAACAACACCACAATGCTCCTTCACTTCCTCATTTGTTAGTCTGTCTCTCCATGTGACTCCACATACTGATGTCAATGGCATTAAAGATCATTTTTGATCCGAGTGTACACAGCAATCTAGTAATATAACTGTTCCCATTTCATATGTACTCTATAAGCAGAAGTGTGTGACAGATCTTGTACGAGTCAGTTTGTAAGTGATTCTAGTTAGGTTGGGAGTGTCCAACTGTGCATCTCCTTAACATCTAAAAGAACCCAACTCTGTTATGTGCTGTGCAGAGCTTTTGTAAGTAAGATAAGTTATTTGTTAAAGCTGTTACTGACACTGATTTGAACCCTCAGTGACAGAGAAGGACAAGAGGAAGTAATCCACACAAGGATAGGAAGGTTGCAAGAAAATGGAAAAAAGGCAGAATAAACGAGAGAACTGGAGGTGTGATACGGTAAATACGATCTGTGGCAGATGGGGTATGTGGAAGGTGAGTGCAGGATATTCACAGAAGAAATCTGTGCAGCATGTGGTGTGTGGGGTGAAGAAAAGTCGAAAGGGAGTTCAAGGAACAGCATGATGGAATGAGGAGGTAAGACAGGCCGTGGTGCACGAAAAAAAAGCATGTAGTGAGTGGATGAGAAATAGGAGTGTGGAGAAAGTTGAGAGAAAGAAGAGAAAGTTTTATGTAGAGAGGAAGAGAGAGGTGAAAAGATTAGAAAGAAGAGAGTCAACGAGGAATTTGGAAGGAATTTGAGTGTAAAGTCAAGGGAATGTATGAAAATGTTCTGGAAAAGAGGTAAGGAAAGTTAGACAGGATGATAAAAAAGTCAGTCTGGGAGTGAATGATAAAAATGGTATAGTGCTGTGGATAAGGGAGAAAAAGTCAGCAGATGGAGAGAACACTTTAAGAAACAACTGAACATACAGAATGAAAATATGAGTACAAGAGGCTGGGGAATGGCTGGGAGGAGGGAGGTGAGAAGCAAGGAAGGAATCACTGGAATGGAAGTAGTGGAAACAATGAAGAAAGTCAAAATGGGGAAAATCCCAGGAATTGATGTTTTTTTTTTTTTTTGTATTATTATTTATTTCCTATCTTTTTAATGCAAGGAAGAAGGAACCAAAGGCCATGGGCCCGTATACTGTTCCTTCCAAGAAAAAACAAAAACCACATGAAAGAGATCCAAATTCAAGATCTTCATTTTGAGATGCCTGGACACACTGCATCTGAAACTCTGGAGATCATAGGAAGTAGGGAATACAAACAGAGGAAGACAGTTCCAGAGATGACCAGTTGCATAAATGAAGGACTGGGAGTAACGGTTAACTATTGCATTAGAGAGTTGGACAGACAAGGGATGAGAGTTTGTTGCTGGACGGGTGCTACGTGCCCGTCGTAGAGGTGGAGGGATGCAAGCAGACAGCTCAGGGGAACAGTGACCGTTGAAGTAGTGACAGAAAAGAGATAAAGATGCAACAGCGCAGCGAAGTGACAGAGGTTGAAGGGAATCAGTAAGTGGAGAAGACTTAATGAGATGAAAAGCCTTTGACTCCACCCTATTGAGAAGAGCTGCATGTCACACAAGGGCAAATAAAACACGAGTCAACAACTGTGCAGGGGTAAAGAAAGTTTGGAGTCGGCTTAGCACACCTAATCTCTTGAAACAGATTTCACAAGAGATGTAATATGTTCTTTCCAAGATAAATCCTGAGTGAATGAAACCCCAAGCATGTTCAAGAATGATGCAGGATTGAGCTGGACATTATTAAAAACTAGTGGGTAATCCTGTGGAAGATTTTGCCAGGCTGATGGTGTACAGAGTCTTTGATGCATTAAAAACGATTATTTTTACCCCAATCAGAGATACAAGCCAAGTCAGACATCAGGTGTGCCATAGCCTCATCCCTTGTTTGTTGAAGTAACTGCTGATATGGACATTGCAGGAACCGAATGGAAAGGAGAAGGGTGGAATCATCAGCGTATGAGTGGATAGGGTTCGATGTACAGCTTAGAAGGTCATTGATAAATAAGAGAATAAGAGTCAGTGATAGGACAGAGTCCTGAGGAACACCACTGCTGATAGATCTAGGAGAAGAACGATGGCTGCCTACAACAGCGGCTATTGAATGACCAGAAAGGAAGCTAGAGATAAAGGCACAGATAGAAGGATAGAAACCGTAAGAGGGCAGTTTGGAAATCAAAGATTTATGCCAGACTCAATCGAAAGCCTTTGAGATGTCAAGTTCACTGGCAAATCTTTCGCCAAAGTCCCAAAAGGAGGATGACCCGGAGTCTGAAAGGTAGGTGAGAAGATCGCCAGTGGAGCGTCCCTGACGGAACCCATACTGATGATCAGAAAGAAGGTTGTGACTGGAAAGATGCTTTAAAATTTTTCTGTTAAGGATTGACTCTAAAACCTTTGAGACACACGATGTTAAAGAAATTGGACGATAGTTAGAAGGTTGGGAATCGTCATCCTTCTTTGGGACTGGCTGAATAAGAGCAAACTTCCAGCAAGAAGGAAAGGTACAAGTTGACAGACAAAGGTGAAAGAGTTTACCTAGGGAGGGTGCAACCACAGTTCTTGAGGACAACAGGAGGAACTCCATCAGGCCCATATGCCTTGTTAATATTGAGGCCAGTGATGGCAGAAAATACATCAGCTGAAGAAATTTTAATGTCAGCCATGAGGAAGTCAGGGGGGGAAAGTGATGGAGGAACAGCACCGGAATCGTCTAAGGCGGAATTGGAAGAGAAAGTCTGAGCAAAGAGATCTGCTTTATCAGTGGAAGAAATGGCTACAGAGCCATCAGAGTAGAAAAAGGAAGGGAAGAATGATGAGGAAAATTTGTTAGAAAGGATTTTGGCAAGGTGCCAGAAGGAGCGAGAAGAATTTGAGTTGGAGAGTTGAGAGCATTTAGCACGGATGAAATTATTTTTAGCAGAGTGAAGAACAGACTTAGCACAATTCCGGGCAGAAATATAAGAGATGTGATTCAGGGGTTGGCTGGCTCTGGTACCTTTTATAGGCCCTCTCCTTGTTTTGGACAGCATTAGAACAAGCCTGATTAAACCAAGGCTTTCTTGCATTACTAGTCTAAGGATATGAGATGGGTATGCTTCCACACCTGAGAGAATAACCTCCGTAATACGAAAGGCACACTCAGATGGCTCCCTGCCATGGAAGCAATAATCATTCCAAGGAAAATCAAAGAAGTACTGCCTGAAGGCCTCCCAATCCACAGTTCCAAAGTGCCACAGACGGCGTTTCTTTGGAGGGTCCACAGGCCGTACCGGAGCGATAGGACAGGTTAAGGTAATAAGGTTATGATCGGAGGAACCCAATGGAGAGAAAAGATTAACAGTGTAAGAAGAAGGATTAGCTGTTAGGAAGAGGTAAGTATGTTGGAACTCTCTCCAAGGTGGTCAGGGATACGGGAAGGGTGCTGTACAAGCTGCTCTAGGTCATTAAGGATAGAAAAGATGCAGGCTTGTTCACCAGGTGGATCAGTGAAAGGAGAGGAGAGCCAAAGGTGGTGGTGAACATTGAAATCTCCTAAAATGGAGATTTCAGAGAAAGGAGAAATGGACAGAATATGTTCCATTGTAGAAGTAAGATAGTCAAAGAATTTTTTGTAGTCAGTACAATTAGTGGATAAGTTACAGCGCAGATATATTTAGTCAGAGAATGACTGGAAAGCCGAAGCCAGAGAGTAGAGAATTCAGAAGAATCAAGTTCAGGAACAAGAGAGCAAGATGGATTGTTGCATACATATACACAACAGTCACCTTTGGCTTTGAAATGAGTATAGAGAAAGTAGGAGGATACAGAAAAGGGTCTGCTGTCAGTTGCCTCAGATAGCTGAGTCTCAGTGAGGAACAGAAAGTGAGGTTTAGAGGAGGAGAGGTGGTGCTCAACACAGTGAAAGTTAGAGGAAATGCTGTGAATGTTGCAGAAATGAAGAAGGAGAGAGTCAGACAGTGATTCCAGGAAGCTCCTAGAGTCGTTACCGGAAGAGGGGCGGATGATGGGGGCATTTATGCCCCCCCCTCGCCTCCTGGGGACTCCGAGGCTTGGTGTCTGGACGCCATTTTTGTTGAATTTTGAAAAGGAAGTGTAGTGTGTAGCATGCGTTTAGTTTGGTGTTGACAGTCTGAGAAACTTGTATTGGAGAGCATGCTGGCCTACTCTCTGTGTTACTGAGACACTGAAAAAGTTCAGCAAAGGGGGAACTAGTCCTGAGGGCCGATGAAATGGGAGCTCCAGCTCTCCCTCTTATCAGCTTTCCATCCACCTTGGGAGTGTGGTGAAATGCTGAAGCATGGGGGAGAGACAGTAAAAGAAAGGATATGGAAGAAGTACAGACTGGCCTGGGAGGAAGATAGAGTCCCAGAGCTCTCTGGACATTGCTACTCCTCACCCTGCACTATGGTGGGAAAGGAGGTCCGGATGATGATATTATTCACAGGACCAGTGCCTACTCCCCCATTCGTGTCACCCATTACAAACACTTCATTGCTCCTGGGCATTTCTCCTACAACTTCATCCAGCTCATTCCAACACCTGTCTTTCTGTCTCACTCCTGTCATCCCACGATGCATACGCTACAATCACTGCCACTTTCACCTTCTCGAACT
Source organism: Birgus latro (assembly GCA_018397915.1). Taxonomy (NCBI): domain Eukaryota; kingdom Metazoa; phylum Arthropoda; class Malacostraca; order Decapoda; family Coenobitidae; genus Birgus; species Birgus latro. Next base: position 4,861 of record JAGKTI010005701.1, on the reverse strand, counting down.
TGGCATACATACATTTTGAGCTGACACAATTGTAGTCTCTCATTCCACTCTGCCACACTTCATTCATCAACAAAGCAACCAATCCTTGCATCTTCCTTGCCCATTCATGCCCGACCTTACACATTATACAGCCTCCCACTCCTCCACTTCACTTCATCTTTGTTTCACACAATGCCATCTAGGCATATCTCATACTCTTGAACACACTCACTACTTCCACCCTCTTGCTCCTCATTCACACCTCTCACATTCCACATGGCCATGCAAATCTGCCCATTTAGTAGGAGCCCTGGGCAGGTATTGGGCCCTACGAGGCTCTCCGAAACAGCTGCCAGGATTTAGTGAGTTTAGATAGGGGAATCTGGGGGACACCTGACCCAGCCAAAAACCCCAGTTATATGGTTGCCATCCAGCATAATAAATGGTTTCCTGGGTACAGGAAACCATTTGGCTTGTATCTCAGTGTAGGGACCATAAGGTAACACTACACTGAGTGAATGGATGATGGGTGTCCCCACCTACCACAAAGCAAATAATTGAACCAATTCTGCATAAAGTCCTCTTTTATAACTAGGAAAGGAGGGGGCACCTACCATCCACCCACTCAGACCTCAGAGTTTTCGATGAGGTGTTATTCGTCATTTTAAGATACTTTTATTCACCATAAATTGTTTTTATGCATCATAACAGAGACTTCAGTGTGCCGTCACAGAATGGTTGTTCTATGCATGGCGGGTACTGCACAGGTGGTCTGACTCATGGCTCAATGTCTTTATTACTTTATTGTTGACGAATATTTTTCTACTGCAAGGTATAAATTTTTTGGCTTTTGGCTAACTTCAACTTGTCATTTTGACTTATTTTCTTTGCTTGTTTTCCTTTTTTTAACATACTATGACAAAGTACAAGTATTCAGCTTTAAAATGACAACAAAACCAGCATTCTATCATGAAAACTATATTTACACACATCGATCAAAGAAAAAGATTGCTAAGCGAAAATGTGCCCGAGGATCATACATAATTGTGCATTTTTTTTCTTTCATTTTACTGTGCAGTAACATGCATACATTGCCATGAATTATATATCATTATAAAGGCAATTTATTGCAGTTTTGCAATATCCCCCCCCAAAAAAAAATCCAATGGCATCATAAATTTTTTTGGTTTATGCCAGACTTTAACTTAGCATTTTGATTTTTTATATTGTTTTCCTTTTTTGTACTTACTACGATAAACGAAAACTATTCAGCTTCAAAAAAACACCACGACCAGCATCCTATTGTAAAAAGTGTATTTACACTGACCAAAGAAAAAGATTGCAAAACGAATATGTGGTCAAGAATTATTTTAAAAATTGTGCTTCTTTTTCCTTTCACTTTGCTGCGTAATAAAATGCAGAAATAACCAATCTATACAGTAATCCCTCCAACATCCGATGTAATAGAGCCAAAGGCATGTCCGAATATTGGTTTTGTCCGGATATTGGGCCTGAAGCTCCAGCACTGGTCATTCATGACCCTAACCTAACCTAACCTAAATCAGAAAACTACCTTCCTACCTCCCTACTAGACATGTATAGCACTTATTTAGGTCCCTTTTCACATAAATAATGCACACAAAGCATGAATTTATTGAATTTTAACCAAAAAATGATGATTTAGAGGTGAGTGAGGCATAGGTGCTCAGAACTTGCCAGCATAGTATAAGTAAGTATCTGACATGGAAATCATCTTTTCTCACATTTTATGCACTAAATTATTGGATACAAAGCATCAAATACAGTAAATTATGTAAATTGCTACCGGAAAAATGGTTAGGTTAGGTTAGGTTATGACCGGACATGAAATTCACTGCCTTTCACCTTTTTCATAACTGGTGCACTTAAAACCATGCACGAAAGAATTAAATTAAAAGCAAGAAATTATGATTAACACAATGTTAGGTTAGGTTAGGTTATGACCGAACATGAAATTCACTGGCATTCACCTTTTTCATAGCTGGTGCACTTAAAACCATGCATGAAAAAATTAAATTGCAAGCAGAAAATTATGATTAACATTTTTGGTAATTTTTAAACACATTTACAGCATGATGAAAACAGGTTAGGCATGAAATTCTTTATGGTAAGCATAGGTTAGGTTAGGATATGTTAGGTTAGATTAGGTTATGACCAGACATGAAATTCACTGCCTTTTACCTTTTTCATAGCTGGTGCACTTAAAAACCATGCATGAAAAAATTAAATTGAAAGCAGAAAATTATGATTAACATTTAGGGTAATTTTTTAACACATTTACAGCATGATGAAAACAGGTTAGACATCAAAATCATCATGCAAATCATCTTGCACACGGTTTATGCATGAGATTAATGATATGGAAAGAACAAAACAAGGAATTTTTATGAAGTTCGGGAACTTACGAAAAAGAAGCCGCCAGGTGAGCAAACCAGGTGAGTCCTGATGTATAACTCGCTCTATCATCTCAGACTTTGACACGAAGAAATTGCACCACACAACTGTCACGAATTTTCTACATTGTAAAATCACGTTAGTTAAATCGTGACATCCAGTGATTTTGTGAGGAGCAAATTAATATGTACGATAAATTTTAGTTGTCGGGCTTTGCTCCGGGCCAATTGCGCATGCGCACGAGCTCCCACCCGCGCCGCGTCGAGATTCAAATGCGAGTTAGTCTGTTCTTAGTCACGGAAAGATTGGGTCGTACGCCTCTAGAGGCTCGAGTGAATTCTTTATTTCAGATCTCGGCTTGAATCGGCGTGTCTTCCCTAGCTCCCACCCTGTTGGTGATCGACTACAGTACAGTCTCATCCAGACCGATCAGTATTTTCTGGTTTTTTCCTAGGCTAAGCTTTTGAAATATTTAGCCATTATCTGAGTGTCTGAGTGAGTGAGTGCATTTCTTTCATTTGATTTGAATTTCATGTAACGTAAATTCATTTGTTTGTAATTAATAAATTCACAGTTCTTTTCTTGAGCTTTGTTAAAGTATATTAACTGTGTTTGATTACTCCACTCATTTAATACAGTTTTGCTACTCTGCGTTAGCACAACTTTTGAATTAAATCACGGCCGGTACTTAGGCCAGCTTTGGCATCACTCCTTAAATCCGTTGTGCTAGCTAGGAGTTTGGCTCAGCCAAGAGCCTGTTATTATTAATATTATCATTTTTTTTTTTTTATTGTTGGGGGGGGGAGAAGAACTTTCTCGTAGGCCAACGGTACAATATTGCAGCCCAATAGAGCATCTAGTCTCTGCTGCGTGCCGTTGAGGAAGTTTGTAATTCTCGACTCTGGAGAATTGACATAGCACACTCAGCTATACATTGTATACCAATTATACAATATTTCGTTATTTCTTGGGAATACTTAAATTTCCCCTGACATCTGGCGACACACCAGAGTAAAACTCTCATTTTCCCCTGACAACAACCTTCGCAATCTACAATCACCAGCACTTTTCACCAACACTTTCCACAACGTTTTTTTTGCATGACTGGGATCACATCACTTAACTGCACTGTACATAACAGTAAATTCCCGTGTGGTCTAGTGACGAGTCCTGGAGCCTGAACTTCTCAGCAGCAGCTTTCAGCTCCGTTCCACGTACCAACACACCAGCAGCACTTTGTTGTCGATACCAAATCAGCGTGGATCGATCGATGTCTGCATACTTAGGACTAAACATCACCTTCCTCTCCACGTTTCGTTTGGTCTTCGAAGTGAAATCAGCCGTGTACTGCTGTAGTTTGTCTCGGGACTTCTTGATATCAAACAAGGTGAAGCGAGGGAGATTGAATTCACGACAAATCCGTGATGTCGGCCACCCGGCGTCCATCTTTTCCAATACCCTTCCCTCTTCTTCTACAGAGTCAGAACCACTTTCTTCCTCTTCTCAGGTGGCAGGGCCATCATCACACATGATGAAGAAGGTGAAGAGCAGCATCAAGCCCTGTAGGAGGTAGGGTATCACCACAAAAGCAATCACTTCGGCCGCCATTGTCGGAGCTGTTCATGAGGCAGGAGCCGAGTGGGAAATGGGACCGACAGTGAGGCGCCATGAGCGTAAACACAGCCAATCGGCGCGCACGGGAAATTCAACCTGACGCGGTCCAAAAAATTTGATTTTTTTTTTTCGAATTTTTTGGCATTGTGGGGGTTGGGCAGCCCACGATATCCGAATAGTGAGGATGTTCGAGTATTGGACATCCGAATAATTGAGGGATTACTGTATATCACTGTAAAGGTTATTTATCGTATTTTGGCATGGTTTACAACAGATTTATATATCTTCATTATTCTTTTTTGCTGAATATTTTTCTATGGCAAGGTATAAAATTTTTGGATTTCTCCTAACGTTAACATCATTTTGAATTTTGAATTTTCTTTGTTTTCCTTTCTTAACCATAATACAATAAAACTATTCAGCTTCCAAAAAACTCCACAACCAGCATCCTATTGTAAAAAGTGTATTTACACTGACTGATCAAAGAAAAAGATTGCAAAGCGAATATGTGGCCAAGAATCATTTAAAAAATTGTGCTTCTTTTTCCTTTTGCTTTGCTGCATAATAAAATGCAGAAATAACCATAATCTATATATCATTGTAAAGGATATTTATTGTATTATGGCATGGTTTACAACAGATTTATATATCTTCATTATTCTTTTTTGCCGAATATTTTTCTATGGCAAGGTATAAAATTTTTGGATTTCCCCTAACTTAACTCATCATTTTGAATTTTTCATTTTCTTTGTTTTCCTTTCTTGACCATAATACAATAATGTACAGTACAACAATTCAGCTTTAAAATGACACCCAAACCAACAATTCAGCTTTA
>JAGKTI010005700.1:3123-42044 GCA_018397915.1 Birgus latro | reverse complement strand
AAAATTAAATTGCAAGCAGGAAATTATGATTAACATTTTTGGTAATCTTTTAACACATTTACAGCATGATGAAAACAGGTTAGGCATGAAAATCTTTATGGTAACCATAGGTTAGGTTAGGTTAGGACCGGACATGAAATTAACTGCTTCAACCTTTTTTCTAGCTGTTTTACTTAAGAACCATGCATGGGAAAATTAAATTGCAAGCAGGAAGTTATGATTAACATTTAGGGTAATTTCTTAACACATTAACAGCATGATGAAAACAGGTTAGGCATGAAAATCTTTATGGTAACCATAGGTTAGGTTAGGTTAGGACTGGAAATGAAATTCACTGCTTCAACCTTTTTTCTAGCTGTTTTACTTAAGAACCATGCATGGGAAAATTAGATTGCAAGCAGGAAATTATGATTAACATTTTTGGTAATCTTTTAACACATTTACAGCATGATGAAAACAAGTTAGGCATGAAAATCTTTATGGTAACCATTGGTTAGGTTAGGATAGGATAGGATAGGATAGGTTAGGTTAGGTTAGGTTAGGTTAGGTTAGGTTAGGTTAGGTTATGACCGAATATGAAATTCACTGGCTTCCACCTTTTTCCTAGCTAGTGCACTTAAGAACCATGCATGGGAAAATTAAATTGCAAGCAGGAAATTATAATTAACATTTTTGGTAATTTTTTAACACATTTACAGCATGATGAAAATAGGTCAGGCATGAAGTTAGGGTACTTACAAACAAGAAGCTGCCGTCCTGATGTAATAACTCACTCTATCATCTCAGACTCTGACAGGAAGACCTTGCACCTGACACACCTTTCCAATTGAGAATCACCAGCACTTATCACCAACACTTTCCACAACGTTTTATTTTTTATAACTGGAATCACATCACTTCACTGCACTGCACTGTACATAACAGTAAATTCCATCATCACACACATGATGAAGGTGAAGAGCAGTATCAAGCACTGTAGGAGGTAGGGTATCACCACAAAAGCAATCACTTCGGCCGCCATTTTCGTAGTTGTTCACGACGCAGTTGCAGAGTGGGTAATGGCGACCGACAGTGGCGCCACGAGTGTAAACATAGCCGATCGGCATGGGCGGGAAATTCAAACTGACGCGGTCCAAAAGAATCAAAATTTTTCCAATTTTTTCGATTTTTTTGGCATTTTGAGGGTTGGGCAGCCCACAATATCCGGATAGTGAGTATGTCCGAATATTGGATGTCCGAATAATGGAGGGATTACTGTACAACAATTTGTCAATCGTAACTATCAGTGTTCAGTACCATCCCCCCCTTGCAGACTCATTCCCTTCTCACCTCCTGCCCCCATTCTGTATCCCTCACTCCTGCCTACACCTTATAACATAATAGCTTGCAATATATCTAACCCCTTCCCTTACCCAGTATTCCTGCTTCCATATTCCCCCCCCCACATTGTGTTTCCCCCATAACAATATGCGAACGAAATACTTTGAACTGAACTCCCTCAGCACATGATATTACAAGGTCAGAGAATGCAGCCAGCAAGAGTATCCAAATCATTCCATCCCCATAGCTGCATAACATGGTCAAAACAAAAGGTAACGGCATGGCTCTGCCAACGCCCTGAACATCTGTTCTGCAACTGCCGATATTACTGATGCAGGAGTGACAACGACTCGGATGGATAGGAAGTGAACCTTTACCATAATTAACCCTTTCACTGCAACAATCAGATACTTTTATTTACACCTGCCTGCTGTCTGGGCTAACGGCAAGCGCATTCCGCTAAGGGAACAATCTACTCATCCAGAGGGGTATAATCCCCCTTCATTGTCTATTACGATGATTATGGTTGCCAAATATATGTTAGGAGGATAAAGCTTTTATGACTATCATCTATTTGCTATATTTAACCGTAACTGAAGAGCTACTAATTATCACCAAGAATACCGTGAATACTTAAGAAAATATTTTCTGGATGCATGTAGATCATACTCTTGTGCAAAACTACACACGCGATGATTGTTTTTCATTTTTTTATTTTCTTTGGGGAAAAGAAGGACATAAATATTTTATGCATGTTATGATTTAAAAAATAAGTATAAGGAAGAGATTAATGGCTAGGGAGGAGGAGTAATAAAATGATGACTAAATTGAAGCACTGACTGCCATTCTTTGAACAGTTAATGCATCTTGACCGCCACTGTCACGGTCTCTATCTATAGCCCGACACCCTAATCCCGCAAAGGGTGGCAGCAGACAAAACGCCTCCAAGTCGCTCTGTCATCCACCATTTGCCTACCCTCCCCCCAGCTCACTCCCCCCTCCCTCATATACCTCTCAACTCCATCCCTCCACCTCATCCTCAGTCTTCCCCTCCCTCTCCCTCCCTCCACCTCACCTACATACACCCTCTTGGTCAGTCTTTCATTAGTGCCCCACCCCATAAAAAGAACTAACTAAATAAGCGAATAAAGCTGTCACGGTCATTATAATAATTTTACACACTACTAAAGAATACAATCCAAAAACAAAACCAAAACGTCGTTATACTGTTCGGTTCCAGGGACAAAAATGAAGAAGGGAGAGAAAACAGACATTTGAAAAGATAAACCAGAGAAGTCGGGTAGGGTCAAAACAATTTAACCGTCGGGAGGGGTTAGGAGTGTTGCACTAGAAACAAGTGGTACTGGTAGATGGGGCAGTGGGAGGAAGAAGGAATGATGGAAAGAGTGGAAAGGGGAGGGGAGAGGGAGAGTATTTGTAGCACTGTAAGAACGATGGTTATATGTGTTATATAAATGGTGACGAGTAATGTCTCTTAAACACCACATTGACGATTTATTCATGTTAGTAGCATTTATATTCAAGTCATGAATAACACTTCATAGCGATCGAGGAGAAAAAGAAGCTCATTTAACACCTTTATGTTGATTACTTTCCACACTCTACCTACAGACATAGGATTTTCAGAATTAGCGATAAAACATGGATGATGGCAGAGCATGTCTGGGAAGAGGAGAGACGGGTGGCGAGAGAGAGGTCAGGAAGGAAAGTGATTTACCTTGTAAAATAAAACCGTATACTCACGAAACAAGCACTGTCAATTTCAATGTTTGTTTTTTATGTAACTGACATCGCAATTAATGTTTTCGTGAAACCTCACCTTTATAACTGCAAACGTTCTCATATAATCCTTGGTGGCAACATCAGTCCAGTCCAAATAATGCTGTGCGTTTGTGTCCGTAACGAATAATCTTCATACATCAATGTCATACTTTTCACAATAACGTAACTATTCTACCTGCTGCAAATTCATATTATCATTAGGGAGTGTGTTCTTATCTCCGAACTCATTTCTTTAATATTAGACGTTTAAACCATACCTGTCAACTCTATCTCATACAGTGTTCCCAGATCAACAGGCTCGTATCACGCACGCTGAGAGGGACGAACTTCTGCTGTTGACTGTACCTAGGTAAATATATTATGCAATATTCAATAAAAACTCTTCACGTACTCTTATTATTGAAGTTATGTTTTTCAGTAATTCAGCTCTTCAACAATATTGTATACATTAATGAAAAATTATAAATTGGGACTGAAGACTGAAATATCAATGTCAATAATTTACCCAACTGTATTGTCACAGAAAGAAGGCACTGCCATCTCTCAGCATTTGTATTGCAAGCAATGTCATATCTTATACAGCAGAAGGGACTGGAAATGGTACCATGAACATCTTTTATGTTTTTATTCATGTTCCCCAAGAGATCAAAGATGACAGTACTGCACTGCACTAGATATCCCAGTGCCATGTGAACATGGTGATGTTCATGCAGATGATGATGATGATGCTTATTTTAATGTACAGTGCCGCTCAGAACAAAAGTAATCCAAGATTCTATACTGCAAAGGCAATGTATATAAATCCTATTACAAATCCTTATGAAATGATACCTTACTATGACTGTGCAAAATGTAGAACACTGTACCTGGCTGGTATGGGGGAACGCTGTATTTCCACATATTACGAGGAATGCACCACACATCACCCAGGCTGTGCCATATCTCAGTCTCACGGGAGGTTAGGCAGTTGGTCAGCAGCTCCACCGCATCAGCAGTCAGCAATGGAGACATGACCTACAATTCACACTGGTTAGTAGCTGATAAACCTAAATTTGATTTTCTTTTCATAAGATGCCATTCTGTTGTTGCTGTTGTGGTGCCAAGCTCATCTGACAGTGAACCCAGTGGATTAAGGCTACAGCTGGCCTTCTCTTGTACTCCAACATCCTCTTCTTGAGGATAAGGAGGAAGATGAGGGACATTAGTATAACTGGGCAGTGGAGCCACCTGGTTATACTGGTGGCTCTATATGAAGTCCTATCTCTCCAGCACCACAGTTAGGTACAGCTAAAAATATATACCGTACCATAGTTAGCTACTGACTGACTCTTTGAATATAACAATGATACAAAAGGAACTTACCCTTTGAATATAACAATGATACAAAAGGAACTTACCCTGTGACAATCGTTTTATTTAGCTATGGAAGAGCCTAGACCTAATAATGACAGAATATACCTCAATTAACCATTTGAACACAGCAACAGTACTGAAAGCTCTTACTATAACTATCACGATAACTTCAGCTGAAGTTTCCTACTAACCAATAGCATATACTGCACTTGAAGGGTCAACACATCCTAACACATGTACAATATATATCTCTCTCTTTGGTCTAGTCCAGGGGTTCTCAACCTGGGGTACGCGTACCCCCAGGGGTACGTGAGAGGAATTTGGGGGGTAAATGACAGGTTTTTCTTCCTCAGGATTACACACTAATGTTTAATAATGAACAGTTTTGTCCTGCATCATCCTTGAACATGCTTGGGGTTACATTCTCTCGGGATTTGTCTTGGAAAGAACATATTACATCTCTTGTGAAATCTGCTTCCAAGAGATTAGGTGTGCTAAGCTGATTCCGTACTTTCTTTACCCCTGCACAGTTGTTGACCTTGTACACGGTTTTATTCGCCCGTGTATGGAGTACAACTCTCATGTGTGGGGAGGCTCCCCTCATGCAGGTCTTCTCAATAGGGTGGAGTCAAAGGCTTTTCGTCTCATTAACTCTCCTCCTCTTACTGATTCCCTTCAACCATTGTCTCTTCGCCGCACTGTTGCATCTGTATCTCTCTTCTATCGCTACTTCAATGGTCACTGTTCCTCTGAACTGTCTGCTTGCATCCCTCCACCTCTACGACGGGCACGTAGTACCTGTCTAGCAACAAACTCGCATCCCTTTTCTGTCCAACTCTCTAATGCAAGAGTTAACCGTTACTCCCAGTCTTTTATTTATGCAACTGGTCAACTCTGGAACTGTCTTCCTCTGTCTGTATTTCCTACTTCCTATGATCTCCAGTCTTTCAAACGCAGTGTGTCCAGGCATCTCGAATTGAACGGATCTTGAATTTGGCTCTCTTTTGTACTGTTTTTGCTTTTTCTTGGAAGGAACAGTATGCAGGCCTGTGGCCTTTGGTTCCTTCTTCCATGCATAAAAAAAAAAAAAAAAAAAAAAACTTTGGTTTTGAATAACTGCAAACCTGTTTGTAGAAAGTGGCCTACATGTGCTAGGCTAGATGTGTCCTCCACTAGAACCAAGACACTAAGTGACAACATTAACAAGGAAACTCTTGGAGTTATGTCATTTGAGAGAAAGCTCTCGGACTACACTTGCCACACAACCTTGCAAACCCATAATACAGTAGTTACCCTTGCTTGTTTTCTATTGATCACGTCTTTCCTCACGCGTACCAAACAGGTACCAAAGTGAGACGCACTGTTGGCCTCTCACTGTCACCTATTCACCACTCCCTCACTACCCTCACCCTCAGGTACGTTGAGATCTGCTTCATGGTTTCCAGTGTATTTGGTCTGATTTTTTTCCCTCTAATTTGTCATGGATTTTGCTTGCGGCTACAAAGTCATGTGCCTACACTGCAGCCATAATAACTGGTAATGGTTTCATGGCCAAGTTTGTGGTTTTCAGTTAAGTGGGTAAGGGGTACGTGACCAATACTGAAAGACTTCAAGGGGTACATAAGATTAAAAAGGTTGAGAACCCCTGGTCTAGTCAATAGAAAGAACTGCTTACTTCTTAACCTTCATTTTTCAAACTAGCTGTAAACACAATATCAGTTTAAGGGTATAAATACTGGGACTATGTACGAATATTTGTCAATCTAGTACTGTACAACTTATATGATGAAATGACCATATTTCTATTCAGTATGATATACAGGTAAATATTCACTTGACTGTAGAAGGAAAGACATGTTAAAGCATCATCAGCACTCTGTTACTTGCTAACATGAATGAGGCAGTTTGCCAACCACTTCTGAGTTATGTCTGTTAGCAGCAAAGTCTGAAAGTCACTGTATGTAAGAACAACTGATGTTTGCCGAGAAAGTAGGTGACTCAGAGTGTAATTTGTTGATGAATGGAGAAAGATTTGAATATGAAGATAATTTTAAGCACCTCGATATGGTGACAAAAAAAAGAGATGTAAATATGTAAAGGAAGTTGTGAGGTGATTTGTTCAAAAAAGAAACCTGGCCAGTGTTATGAAGGTCTTGACACAAAACAGAGTACAGTACTAAGTACACAAACCTCTGAAAGGCTGCAAGAAAGCAGTCAGTGCCCATATTAATGTACAGTACTGGTATGAGACTTTTGTGTGGTGTGAGTTTGAAAAATTATGAGAGCAATGGAATGGGACACTGTGTTATAATATGCTGTATAGGTTGGGATGTAATTTTACTAAGTTTACATGTGTTATCGCTGATATAGTCTAGTCTGCTTCTATGGAAATAGGCAAGGGTGCTGTCTGCAGAAGGGTATGCAGAAAAATTCTGTCTGATTTTTTAAGCTGGGTGTCTGACTCCACTAAGGGTGGAGCTTTTGCTGTGAGCAGGATGTCTGGGTTAGACTGTTACTAGCAAATACGTCAGTGTGACCGTGGCTATGTTAAAGGCACAGTTTGTATCTGTTAGGTGCAGTTCTGTTAGTGTAAACAGTCTGAGTGGTTTATATTTTTCTGAGTTTAAAGAAATGGACACACAACTACAGTAGTAACAAACTGCTAGAGATGGTTGTGTGCCAGTTCAGTTAATTCTGTTCCCCTCATATCTATGTGATAATCCCTAACACTCTGAATATCTGCTCCTCTACTACTGTCTCATGGGTTTTATTTATGTATATCTAGCACAAGTTGCCTTATTCTTTATTGTCTGCAGAGTGCTGTGCAGAATAAATCAAAAGTACAACAAACAATACCATCTCTCCATCACGACACTGTCCACAACACTCTCTACTGCAGGAATTACGGCGTTTAATCACAGCACATTCTGTATCAGTCTAAGATAATAACACCATTCTATGTACATCTATTGTACTTTAACCTAAACAATGAGAATACAATTTGAAAAATACAAGTAGGGAGGAATGCTCCAAAAGGGCACATCATGTTTCAGTTTTATGACCAGTCCAAGCCTGATGCCATACCTTGCTCGGTAGGTTGGGTCCATAGTTTGAGTCCCGAGAAGCATCGACAATGAGTGCAAGTGGTGTGAAGAGGAAGTGTACCAACTCAGGTGCATTGGGGTCGTGTATGTTTGCCTTCAGCTTAGCCTGGGAGGAGTAAACAGGAGTCAGGTTCAGCTAAAATATTATACTAAACAAGGCTTGTTACCTGCTAAGACATACTTTGCAAATATTAAACAATGCAAGTTACACTATATCTTATCACTCCAGGTACTGTAAACTTTCCCAAATCTATACGATACCAAATAGTAACAGTAATCCCTCTATTACTCGGACGTCCATTATTCGGATACATCACTATTCGGACATCGTAGGCTGTCCGATGGCCAAAATGCCCAAAAATTCGAAAAAATCCGACAAAAAATCCAATTTTTTGGGACCGCGTCAGTTTGAATTTCCCGCGCGCGCCGACCAGCTGTTTTTTTGCGCCTCCCGCCTCTCTCACGGTCTCATTTCCTGCTCTGCTCCTGGCTCATCAACACACTCTCAAAATGGCTTCTGATGTGCTTGGTTTGTGGTGATACCCTACCTGAGAAGAGGAAGAGAGTAGTTCCGACTGTGGAGAAGAGGGAGGTATTGGAGAAGGTGGACGCCGGGTGCCCGACATCACGGATCCTCCGTGAATTCAACCTCCCTCGCTCCACTTTGTTTGATATCAAGAAGTCCCGAGACAAACTACAGCAGTACACGGCTGATTTCACTTCGAAAACCAGACGGAACGTGGAGAGGAAGATGATGTTTACTCCTAAGTATGCTGAGATTGACTAAATTCTCCAGGACTCGATACTAGACCACACGGGAATTTACTGTTATGTACAGTGCAGTGAAGTGACGTGATGCAAGGGTATGCGAAAGAAAACGTTGTGGAAAGTGCTTGTGAGAAATGCTGGTGAGAAGTGCTGGTGAGTGTAAAGTACACCGGAAGTGCTAAGGTGTGTCAGGTGCAAGGTCTTACTGTCAGAGTCTGAGATGACCGAACGGGTTATACATCAGGACAGCGGCATCATTCTCGTAAGTACCCTAACTTCATCAAAATTCCTTGTTTTGTTCTTTCCATATAATTAATCTCATGCATAAACTGTGTGAAAGATGATTTCCATAATGATTATCATGTCTAACCTGTTTTCAGCATGCTGTAAATGGGTTAAAAAATTACCATAAATGTTAATCATAATTTCCTGCTTTCAGTTTAATTTTTTCATGCATGGTTTTGAAGTCCACCAGCTATGAAAAAGGTGAATGCCATTGCTTTGTGTGAAAGATGATTACCATAAAGATTTTCATCCCTAACCTCTTTTCAGCATGCTGTAAATGGGTAAAAAAATTCCCATAAATGTTGTAATGAAGGAAAATTATTGTAATGTCCCCTTATTCAAATAATTGTTTTTATTGAAAGTAACCGCTTTCTGATAGACAAAGAAGTCGCATTATGCCGTGTTCATCCGCATTAAGTAGTCACCTGTGTATATAGTATCGTATATTTAAAAAGCATAACATAGATTTTTACATCAACTGTGATACTTGTGAACAGAGTTAGTTTAGAAATGATGTATTTAGTTGGAAAGTAACGTATTGTTAATAAGGTTAGGAAAATAATTTGAAAGCCGCGCCGAGCGCTGATGTGTTTGAGAGAGTTAGCAAGCGTCGGGGACGAGAGTCAGAACCGAGACGTGATTGCAGTCGGACGTGCTTTTGAGAGATGTCCATATTTCTTCCCCTTCGTGCTGAGGAGTTTAGAGATGGGGAGTGTCCTGCGAGTTTGCTGAAGAGTTTGGAGATGGAGAGTGTCCTAGGAGTTTAGCTGTGTCGCTAATTAATGCTGGGTCGGAGAACAACAGGATTTCTGTGTTGGAGGTTAGCCATGGCAGAGTTCCGGGTCTTACACCATCCATGGTGGGTAACACGTGCTCCCCGTATAACTCCCAGATGCCGACTTACACTCAGTTCTGAGAAGTTAAGTGAAATTTTGATTATCAAACCAACTTTGTGAATTGTTTTGGGTCCCAACCTACATGAAACAGAAATAACTAAGTGAGAAAATACACGGGTGTTAACCAGCCGTTTGGACCGTTGAGTGAGAAACTTTCAAATTTAGAGAATGTGCTGGTAAAGATTGTGGCACTGTACTATTCTTTCAGTTTCGCCATTATTTTAAAATGTGAGGAAAAGGGAAGGTATATATCTCTCAGTCATATGTAAGGTATATTTCTCTCAGTTATATATATATATAAGGTATCTCTCTCTCAGTTATATAAGGTAAATCTGTAAAATGAATAACGGGTTACTGGAAGTATGTTTTTCTTTCGTTGAGGATTGTGAAATGCTTGATCTCTATTTTAGAGTATTAACTGTGATTTGAGTAACCTTTTCACTGGCATCAGCCTATAGTCAACTTTCATATCAGAATTTTTTAAAACAGAATGACTATTCTTATATATCTGTTTAAGCAGGGGGCCGAAATTTAAAGTAGTGTTTGTTTATTTGTCACCCCTTGGTCATACCCATGCCCCGTTATATCTTGGAAGGGAACCTTTATGTCAATGAAGGTTGGTATTAGAGGTTTATAACATGGTTTATCAAGAGTACACCCAGAGGGTGATGTGTTGATTGTAACTGAAATGATTTTCTGATATACAGTATTTAGAATGTTAATACCTGACCAGACTCGTCCCTTACAAAGTGGTGTCATATAATACAATCTGTTCCAACCAAGTGTGAACCAATCACTACTGAAATTCTTTTCCATTCTTGCATTTTATTTGAGTTTTTGGAGCGTGTAATAAAAATCCATGTAATCCCGCATTCATACTGGTCTTCTTCCTTCTCCTGCTCATGAAGACTGTACATGGCTTGTTGGTAATAATGGTATAATATTTTTGTTGAGAGTGTACTGAGGTAATTCACACAGAGGAGAGAGCTAGTGAAGAGGAGACTACTCATGTTCCGTCGAAATCCAGTGGACCGAGTTTCTCATGAATTATGCAGTAAGTATCAAGGTCCACGTTTGTCCCCCAACCTGTTATAGGTCTACGGCTGCTCAGGCTACTCGCTACCCTTGTTCTACCCCTATTGTCACGAGCATAACCCATAGGCTGATCCCAAGCAAATGTAATACTAATTCTAAATCTTCTTAGACAGTCCAGTTTACCCATCACGAGGCTGGTGGCTTATTCTATTTTAAAAATTATATTTTTTTCTCATCACATATTGGTGGCAGACAGTTATAGAAAATAGAAAATTAAATCAAAATTGTTATTTTCTCAATACATATTTGGTGGCAGCTATAGTGGGATAATCACTGACTTAATTAAAATTCCTCCATAAATCTTTCTATTTGGCGAAAGTGGTTATCCCGCGGACCCTCTTGAATCCAGTGCGTAGAAAGTTTTGAGTATTCTCATCTCCCTAGATCTCTCCTGTTAGTGGAAATACTCAGAGTAAATAGTGGTAGGTCATGGACCAAGGTTTGTGAGTGCAGGTTTGATGAAGCCAACTGGGTGCTCTGATGATTTTTTCATTAAGACTTCTTAGTAATGGGCACTTATTGTAAATGATTGAGAGAGACCAGAAATATTCCTTGTAAGCTTTCATCATGGCACATTATGTGGAAGGTAAACAGGAAGAATATCTACCGGAGGATACAGATCGACGTGAAAACCTGGAGAAGCTGCTAAAACAAGGGAATTGGACACACCTGACCTCAGAACAGAGAGACCAGTTGTTTGAAGTCTTGATACGCCATCATGAAGCTTTTATTCTTGACAAGAATGAATTAGGTCTAATAAAGGTACCGCCCACACACATTTTGATTGAAGACCCAACCCCAGTGCGAGGTCCGACGTATAGATATCCCGAATTGGCCAAAGGAGTGATTGCTGAGATGCTTGACGATATGCAGGCAAAGGGCATTATTGAACCGTCATCAGCAGCATGGTTGAGCCCTATTGTATTAGTTTCTAAACCTGATGGTAGTAAGAGGATGTGTCTAGATTATCGAGGAGTCAACACCCACCTAGCCACAGATATATATCCATTGCCGAGACTAGAAGAATTAGTGAAGAACGCTGCTGGTCACCGATACTATGCAACCATAGATATGAAGGATGCTTACCATCAAGTTATGTTGGATGAGGCCAGTCGAGACATCACTACGTTCAGTGAAGGAGTAGCTCTGCTTTAGGAGATTGCCGTTTGGACTAAGCGCAAGCCCCGCCATCTTTTCTCGCCAAATGTCTACTGTGCTAGCCCCATTAGTCAAGGAAGGCTGGGTGAAGAACTATTTGGACATCATCATCCTATGGGCCCCTGACTATGGTATGCTGATCGAACATCTGGACAAGCTCTTCATGCGACTTACACAATCCGGTGTTAAACTCAACCTCACCAAGTGCTCATTTGGCCAGCGACAAGTGAAGTTCTTGGGCCACGTCATTTCTGAACACGGATGTCGGCCCGATCCTGCAAACGTAGAAGCTGTGATGAAGATGAAACCGCCGAAGACCGTTAAAGAAGTTAGAAGATTCCTGGGTATGGTTGGTTTCTACCGCAAACACATTCCTAGTTTCGCAAAAATAGCCAAGCCTATCACAGATTTGACCAAGAATAACCATCTTTTCGTGTGGGGCGGACGAATGCCGAGACTCTTTTGAAAAGCTGAAGGCCAAATTAGTGGAAGCTCCCATCCTGGTAAAAGCGCAAAGGGACCAATTGTACATCCTTACCACAGACGCTAGTAAGTACCATGTAGGCGCTGTATTAAGTCAAATTCAACCTGATGGCAAATCTGGAGTGATAGGGTACTTTTCCCCAAAACTCAAGCCAACCGAGACTAGATATTCAACTACTGATCGGGAGGCCTTGGCAATTGTCCTGGCATGTCGTAATTTCCATCATTTCCTTTGGGGCACAAAGTTTTTAATTCGGACAGACCACCAACCGTTAACTAGCATCTTCAAAAGGAAAACCAAGTCTCCGCAACTCAACCGGTGGATATTAGAAATGCAAGAGTACCGCTACAAGATTGAATATACCCAAGGCAAGCACAATGTAGTTGCCGATTTATTGTTGCAGCCAGTGCGTACTATCAGTTATGCGGGAGAGTCTACACTCCTTGGTAAAATGAAAGAGGAAGTGCACGAATTACAACGTCAAGAGACCCGGTGGAGGGAAATGATCGATTACCAAGAAGGAGGAGACATCCCAAGAAATCGCTTCCCTAAGTGTACTATTGACCAGTTTGCTTTGGAGGAGGGAGTATTGTATTATATCAGGATTAAAACCGACAGAAGCATTCATTATGTGTTAGTAGTACCCTCTTTGCTTAAGAAGGAAGCTTTGCAATATGCTCATGTAACGCTCAGGTCACTTGGGTCAATTTAAAACTATGATGAAAGTAGAGGAATATTTTTATATACCTAATTCCTATTCCGAGGTAGTTCAGTGTGTTAGGAATTGCATAATCTGTCAGCAAACGAAAGGAACACGTGGCCTCCAGCAGGAGTGGCAGGAGTTACCATCAGTTGATAAGCCCCTGGAGAGGGTTAGTACTGATTTAAATTACATGCTTGCTGGATACCATGGGTGCTGTTATGTATTGACTATTATAGACCACTATTCTCGCTTTGTGAAATTCTTTGCTCTCAGGACAAAAGTTGCAGATGAAGTGGCAGAGAAGTTTCACCAGTTTGTCAATGACTTTGGGGTCCCTAAGGCTCTGCTCGTGGACAATGGGGCGGAGTTCCGCTCACAAGTTTTTCAGACCCTTTGTCGGAAATACCACATCAATACCGCCTATACTACCCCTTACCATCCCCGAGGCAACAGTGTCACGGAGAGGATGCATCGTACACTGAAGTCCATACTACGATCCCTGTGTAAAGGCTATCCACTCCGCTGGCCCCAGTTTCTAGGTCAGTGTCAATGGATCATGAATACTGCAGTTCACACCACTACAGGCCAGCATCCTTATTTTGCTTTCTACAATCGCCATGCTTCTCGTCACGTGAGTGCCCAGCTTACTGAAGTTGCCAGCAATCCCGAAGGTATAGCAGCAGCTCACGAAGTGCTCCAGTCGACACACTGCCGAATGGCCCGGAAATATAGAGAAGTGGCTAATCAGTGGCGACGTAACCAAACACTGAAGGTGGACAATTTGGCTTGGGTCAAATGTGAAACTGTTGTGCCTGGAACCAGCCGTAAACTCAATGTACTGTGGAAGGGTCCTTCCAAAGTGCGAGAAGTGATTAGAGGAGGTAGTGCCTATGTTCTGGTAGAACTGCTTTCTGACACAGTCATCCAAAGAGCGGCAGAAAAGGTTAAGCCATATGTTGGTGATGAGCAATGAATTACCAAGCCCGAGGAGTTGGTAGTAGTGGAACCAGAGGAAGAGCAAGTGTTACCACCAAGAGTTCGTAGACCTCCACACCGGTATATTCAGGAGTGTGTGTAACAGGCGTGTCATGAATAAAACCAGTGCAGAGTTGAGAAATAGAAAATATTAGATTCTATCGTAGCAGAAGGTAAAACGGTGCTAAAAAGGAAAAAGAAATCGGAGAAATGATTGAAGCTATTTAGCCCAATCAGGTGAACAGAAAAGTTGATTAAAGTGTGTTACTGAAAGCAGTAAAGTTGGAAAATCTTGTAATTGATTGCCTGATGATATGGTGCGAAACAAATGTCCTAAACCTGGGATGTGTCTCTCATGATTCTGCAGGAGATTAATCGGAGATTAATAGAAGTTAATGGTAAATGAGTACTCTTTTACTGCAAGATCAGTTCAAGGGTTCAAATAAATACAGCTGAAGTAGAGCTTCCCCGTATTGATAATTGTTGAGTATGAGCAGAGTCATGTGTTTTTGGGCGTAAGGCGCGGATCTGTTAAGCGCAGCCACAACTGGAAACTACAAGGGTGAGAATAGTCAGTTCCAGGACGCATAGTCGGGCCCTGGTGTTAGTTGCTGTATCCCTGTAGGGGGTATGACAAAGATGAATGTAATATTCTTTATTTTATATTGCTTTTGTTTAAATGGATGGAGTGGTGTGTACAGGTAAGGCAATCACCATTCCCGCCGCTGAGAATTGGAGGGTGACTAACTTCTGGTCATGGGGCACCCTGACTCACACTGTGGGAGGAAGGTTGGAATCTCATGAGTCTGCTGGGAGAAGTGCGTCTTTGTGAGAACGCTCATGAAGTCAGTGTGTGACTTCCGTCATGTTACGTTTCAGGAGTTGCAACTCATTCATACAAAGTAAAAAGAGATAAGTTAGAGAAAGAACAGATCACCATGTGGGTGGATGAAGTTCTTGCAGACATGAGACACATATTCAGGCTGGACATGTGGTCATTTGGTACTATCCTGAGATGTTCACAGGATGGACATATGCTTAGAATGTAATTTAGGTAGGATGTAAGAGTATTTAGATTTAAGTTCCATTAAGATAAGACAGAATAAGTATTACTCTTGTATATTTAAGGTGGCATATGTATTACTACTCAATTTACAATTAAGAGGAGTTTAAGCAACGCAGTTGAGTAAAAATCTAAAAGCGCGAGGGGAAAGTAATGTAATGAAGGAAAATTATTGTAATGTCCCCTTATTCAAATAATTGTTTTTATTGAAAGTAACCGCTTTCTGATAGACAAAGAAGCCGCATTACGCCGTGCTCATCCGCATTAAGTAGTCACCTGTGTATATAGTACCGTACATTTAAAAAGCGTAACATAGATTTTTACGTCAACTGTGATACTAGCGAACAGAGTTAGTTTAGAAATGATGTATTTAGTTGGAATGTAACGTATTGTTAATAAGGTTAGGAAAAACATTTGAAAGCCGCGCCGAGTGCTGATGTGTTTGAGAGAGTTAGCAAGCGTCGGGGACGAGAGTCAGAACTGAGCCGTGATTGCAGTCGGACGTGCTTTTGAGAGATGTCCATATTTCTTCCCCTTCGTGCTGAGGAGTTTAGAGATGGGGAGTGTCCTGCGAGTTTGCTGAAGAGTTTGGAGATGGAGAGTGTCCTAGGAGTTTAGCTGTGTCGCTAATTAATGCTGGGTCGGAGGATAACAGGATTTCTGTGTTGGAGGTTAGGCATGGCAGAGTTCCGGGTCTTACACCATCCATGGTGGGTAACACGTGCTCCCCGTATAACTCCCAGACGCCGACTTACACTCAGTTTTGAGAAGTTAAGTGAAGTTTTGATTATCAAACCAACTTTGTGAATCGTTTTGGGTCCCAACCTACATGAAACGGAAATAACTCCTACATGAAATAGAAATAACTAAGTAAGAAAATACACGGGTGTTAACCAGCTATTTGGACCGTTGAGTGAGAAACTTTCAAATTTACAGAATGTGTTGGTAAAGATTGTGGCACTGTACTATTCTTTCAGTTTCGCCATTATTTTAAAATGTGAGGAAAAGGGAAGGTATATATCTCTCAGTCATATGTAAGGTACATTTCTCTCAGTTATACAGTAGGCGCGGAAAGTATTGACGCTAAAGGGCCGACGTCATTCTTTTTCGCGTTAAGTGAAGTAGGGTCAATACTACCCTCCCTTGTGATGCGAAATGAGCTGACGCTTTTTCAACGGGAGCTGGCAACCCTGCTTGATAGGTTTGGCACCACAGGAGCAGGCTCAGTAATGTTTGGGCAGCCACAGGAGGAGGATTGTCTCTGTGTGTGATGCACCACGAGGGCATGTTTTGACTCAAATAACACAGTTATTTGGTTACCTACCACATTCTCATCATGCCTAAAGTAACCACAAGCAAGGACAAACGTGTGGAAGTGATTACTTTATACAAAGCTGGCCACAAACTCCCATTTATTGCAAATCAGATGGTGTTAGACTGAGGACAGTGCAGAGACTGGTGAAGCGGTTCAAGGACAGTGGGGAGGCCATTCCTCCCACTCCACTTCCCAAGCCTGGGAGACCTCGTAAGACAACCTTCAGGACCCGTCAGCTGATCTCAAGGCAAGTTAGCAAGGATCCAAGGCTAACAGCACGGGATTTAAAAGAAAAGAACCCACAGTTGCTGGCAGATGTGTCTGTCAGAAGTGTGCAGCAGCTGTTGCATGACGATCTGGGCTACAGGAGTTTTTGTGCTCGTAACAAACCACTGCTAACTCCACTTCAGAAGAAAAAGAGAGTAAATTTTTGTAAGAAATATCTTGCCTGGAGTGAGGAGCAATGGAAAACTGTGCTTTGGAGTGATGAGTCAACATTTACTGTCACTGGTACCCCTTCATCACGAGTGTACCGCAAACCAGGCAGTGACCCCCTGGATCCTAAGTACACTTCCAAGTTTGTTAAATACCCAGCCTCACTCATGGCTTGGGGCTGCTTTACATATTATGGTGTTGGTAGGTTGGTAATTCTACCTGCAAATGAAAAAGTGAACCAGAACAATTATTTGGAGCTCTTATGTGATGTTTTAAGTGACTCTTTTGATAAAACCAAGGCAAGAGTATTTATGCAAGATTCTGCCCCTGCACATGTTGCAAAGTCAGTGAAACAGTGGCTAACAGACTGTGAGGTTCCCTTTATTCGAGATTGGCCCGGAAACAGCCCAGATATCAATCCCATTGAGAATTTATGGGCGCACATGAAGCGGCAGCTGCGTAGTATGGACACATCATCTTTGCCTAAACTTGAAGCTGCAGCTATGGAGCAGTTTTAGTCCATCTGTTCTGCAATACTACGCCATCAGTCTCCCCAGACGCCTTAAGAAGATAATAAAGGTGAAGGGGAATGCCAGTAAATACTAAATTCAATGGTGAGTGTTACTTTATTTGTTTCTCCTTGCTAACCACAAGAATGTTTTCTTTTTTTAAGATGGCGTCAACACTTTCCACGCCTACTGTATATATATAAGGTATCACTCTCTCAGTTATATAAGGTAAATCTGTAAAATGAATAATGGGTTACTGGAAGTATGTTTTTCTTTTGTTGAGGATTGTGAAATGCTTGATCTCTATTTTAGAGTATTAACTGTGATTTGAGTAACCTTTTCACTGGCATCAGCCTATAGTCAACTTTCATATCAGAATTTTTTTAAATAGAATGACTATTCTTATATATCTGTTTAAGCAGGGGGCCGAAATTTAAAGTAGTGTTTGTTTATTTGTCACCCCTTGGTCATACCCATGCCCTGTTATATCTTGGAAGGGAACCTTTATGTCAATGAAGGTTGGTATTAGAGGTATATAACATGGTTTATCAAGAGTACACCCAGAGGGTGATGTGTTGATTGTAATTGAAATGATTTTCTGATATACAGTATTTAGAATGTTAATACCTGATCAGACTCGTCCCTAACAAAGTGGTGTCATATAATACTATCTGTTCCAACCAAGTGTGAACCAGTCACTATTGAAATTTTTTTCCATTCTTGCATTTTATTTGAGTTTTTGGAGCGTGTAATAAAAATCCATGTAATCCCACATTCATACTGGTCTTCTTTCTTCTCCTGCACATGAAGACTGTACATGGCTTGTTGGTAATAATGGTATAATATTTTTGTTGAGAGTGTACTGAGGTAATTCACACAGAGGAGAGAGCTAGTGAAGAGAAGACTACTCATGTTCCGTTGAAATCCAGTGGACGGAGTTTCTCATGAATTATGCAGAAAGTATCAAGGTCCACGTTTGTCCCCCAACCTGTTATAGGTCTACGGCTGCTCAGGCTACTCGCTACCCTTGTTCTACCCCTATTGTCACGAGCATAGCCCGTAGGCTGATCCCAAGCAAATGTAATACTGTTTCTAAATCTTCTTAGACAGTCCAGTTTATCCATCACAAGGCTGGTGGCTTATTCTATTTTAAAAATTATATTTTTTTCTCATCACATATTGGTGGCAGACAGTTATAGAAAATAGAAAATTAAATCAAAATTGTTATTTTCTCAATACAATGTTAATCATAATTTCCTCCTTTCAATTTAATTTTTTCATGCATGGTTTTGAAGTGCACCAGCTATGAAAAAGGTGAATGCCATTGATCTGTGTGAAAGATAATTACCATAAAGATTTTCATGTCTAACCTCTTTTCAGCATGCTGTAAATTGGTAAAAAAAAATTCCCATAAATGTTAATCACAATTTCCTCCTTTCAATTTAATTTTTTCATGCATGGTTTTGAAGTGCACCAGCTATGAAAAAGGTGAATGCCATTGATTTGTGTGAAAGATGATTACCATAAAGATTTTCATGTCTAACCTGTTTTCAGCATGCTGCAAATGGGTTAAAAAATTACCATAAATGTTAATCATAATTTCCTGCTTTCAATTTAATTTTTTCATGCATGGTTTTGAAGTGCACCAGGTATGAAAAAGGTGAATGCCATTGATTTGTGTGAAAGATGATTACCATAAAGATTTTCATGTCTAACCTGTTTACAGTATGCTGTAAATGGGTTTAAAAATTACCATAAATGTTAATCATAATTTCCTGCTTTCAATTTAATTTTTTCATGCATGGTTTTGAAGAGCACCAGCTATGAAAAAGGTGAATGCCATTGATTTGTGGGAAAGATGATTACCATAAAGATTTTCATGTCTAACCTGTTTTCAACATGTTGGAAATGGGTTAAAAAATTGCCATAAATGTTAATCATAATTTCCTCCTTTCAATTTAATTTTTTCATGCATGGTTTTGAAGTGCACCAGCTATGAAAAAGGTGAATGCCAGTGAATTTCATGTCTGGTCCTAACCTAACCTAACCTAACCTAAACATTTTGTGAATCATACTTTCCTGCTTTTAATTTAATTTGTTCATGCATGGTTACCACTAGTATTGAAGTGCACCAGCTGTGAAAAAGGTGAATGCCATTGATTTTCATGTCCTGTACCTAAACAAAGCTGCCAACTCAGTGAACAGCTGAGCCTAACTTACCTCAAATTCATTCTTTTTGGGTAAAATTTAAATGAATTCATGCTTTGTGTTCATTATTTTAGTGCACTAGCTGTGAAAAAGGTGAATGCCAGTGAATTTCATGTCCAGTCATAACCTAACCTAACCTAACCATTTTTCTGGTAACAATTTACATCATTTACTGTATTTGACGCTTTGTATCCAATAATTTAGTGCATAAAATGTGAGAAAAGATGATTTCCATGTCCGATACTTACTTAAACTATGGTGGCAAGTTCTGAGCATCTATGCCTTACTCACCTCTAAATCATCATTTTTTGGTTAAAATTCAACTAATTCATGCTTTGTGTGCATTATTTATGTGAAAAGGGACCTAAATAAGTGCTATACATGTCCGGTAGTGAGGTAGGAAGGTAGTTTTCCGATTTAGGTTAGGTTAGGTTAGGGTCATGAATGACCGGTGCTGGAGCTTCAGGGCCAATAATCGGACATGACCAATGTCCGGACATGCCTTTGGCTCTATTACATCGAATACAGGAGGGATTACTGTATAAGTAAAGGTGACACTGCTGATCAGACAACTGACTGCAGGAGAGTACTAAAGCTCTAGTATATAAATGATAGTCAAGTGATTAGCTATCACAACATGAATACTGATAATTTTAATGAATAGCTATACATCATAATGTTTATATAATGTAAGTGATACAGTAGTCAAATATGTGTTAAAAAGAATATTGTACGACAGACTAACCTTAACTAATATCACTCACTGCAGAAAATCTTTTCTTTCACAGCTCATCGCACATCCCTCATCTTCATTCAACCACTAAGTCCTCTCTGTCTAAAAAACTACACATCCCACCCATTTACTTACAACACAATGCTTATTTTTTTGCCATCCTCCCTTTCATCTTCACAGGCCATGTTCACCTACTTACCCCTTCACATCTGCTAATCCACACTTCACACTTTCATTACTGTTGATGGTGTTAATGTTGTTGCTGCTGCTGCTGTTGTTAAATAACCCCAGTCTGCTTGGCCGAACAGACCCATCAACTGCACGCAAGCAACGGCCCCTGCAGGGCCATCCTATGAAGTGAACTGGTGTTCCCTTCTGGCAGATAGGGCCTTGTCACAGCAAGGCACAGCAGAGATTGTGGTTTGGTTCCTAGATGGACTCCACATTTGCATCTCTCCACCCAGTTAACAAAGAAACCATAGTAGGCTCCACACTGCCCTTTTATTTGGTTGTATGGTTACCATCCAGCATTGTAAATGGTTTACTAAGTTACAGGAACCCATTAAGCTTGTCACCCAGTGCAGTGCCACCTAAAGTAGAAGGAAGGGTAAAGTGACGAAGGATGGGAGAAACAGGAAGAGGAGAAGGCAGATAAAGAAAACGAATGAAAAAGGAGAAGGAAGAAGTAGGCAGCACTACATCAAGTTTGGCGATGATGGTCCCCACTACCTACCACTGAAATTGATTAACTTGTCCCATGACACTCATCTTTACAGGCACCCATGAACTCATTCCTATTGACAGACCACCACTTTCTACCTCTTCCTGTTAAGGCTGGTTTACATGGTCAGTTCCTAGCCATGCTGAAGTGTGTGGTTGTGTGTAAGGCTGCGTGATGCTGGCCAAACTTGATTACTGTATTTAGCTTGTCGAGTACCCCAGTTAAGATGTGATGGTTTTTTTTTTTTTCTATTTTCACAGTTTTCAAGCAATTTTCAGTCAATAGCTAAGCACCATGCTTCAAATTTGACTGTTTACCCCCTTAACTGTGATATTCAAACTAAGATATAAGATTCTCACTTTTAGCAGATAACCTTATGAAGCAATAAGACATCTTACGAAGTCAAAGGTTTAAAAACTGTCTCCTTAACCCTTTCACCGTGATTATCAAACTTGGATATCTTATCCTATCTAAAGATGAGCTAATTTTTTGCTGTGAAATGATACAAACTGGCCATTACTCTTAACTACCATTCATCCCACTTTTCTTTCCTCAGCAGATCACCTTCTCATATCCTGTGCATCACATACTATCCCTGACCCCTTCAATCCAATTACTTTTTCTTCAATTTTATTAACCCGTGGATTGTGAGCCACAGCTCAGGCTGGGTAGCGTCGCGTTGCGAGCCACAGCTCAGGCTGGGTAGTGTTGTGTTGCAAGCCACAGCTCAGGCTGTGCTGTCCGCACATCACCACTAATACTCCACCGCTACGCAAAATTATGCATGGCGCTACGCAAAGACACAGAGAGTGAGATTTTTTTCTTTTCAACAGATGATGTCCTGGATGTTTATCTTCAAGTTTATAATAAACAAAAACCATGGGGTGGGATAAAATAAAAAGGTAATTGTGCAATCCACAGGTTAATGCTTTTTCTTGATGAATCTATTCATCTTAAGAAAGCAGTTCTGTACTGAAGGGATTTATGACAGCTGTACCTTACACCCTCCAGTTTTAAAAAGCCATCCTTAGAAAAAACTACATGCACTCACTTTACGATGAGAATGCAATTTATCATATATCGAGTCAGTTATAACGCTGATTCAATGGGGATACATTTTTAGCCAAGGCTCACCCACACAACAATCTGAAAACAAGTTTCCAACTTAGCTAAAGTGGTTGTTATTTTACTGCACTGCACTTCACTCACCGCTTACCACCAAAATTAAGTTTATAAACATGTCCAGCTCACCTAAACTGGTTGCTATTTCATTTCACTGTGCTTCATTTGCTCCTTGAACTCCAGCACCACATTACTGTTCCAACAATCACACTAACACACCTGACAGTGAGGAGTGGAAAAGCCATCTCTGAACAAACAAATGACTACGTTTGCATGAGAGCAACTGAATGAGCAAAAATACCGATTGTATATGGACCAGTGAGGATTTGTACGGGATCATAATCATTATATAAGCAAAAATTCTATCATATACAATACCAAAAGGGATCCTAACTTTTTCATCATCATACTGTATATGCAAATTATCATATTCCAGTTCATAATCAAATAAGTCTGCTGTATGAGCATCTGGAGGGAGATACAGTCATCACTGTTGTCATTATCATTGTCATCATCATCATCATCATGCAATATTTTCTGCTCCATCAGGAGTCAGGAGCTAGGCTGTTCAGTTCCAACATTAAAAATGAATATTACCAGCTTCACTCACTCCTGAATGGCAGCAGCAGATCCCACCCATCCCTCAAATGTAGGCCTCACTGGCTCCATCCAGCTGGATCACCCTACCCATTAGAACACCAGGCATCATCTGGCTGTATGGTTAACATCTAACATATAGTTTCCTGTATTACAGGAAATCACTAAGCTTATTACTCAATGTAGATTTACCAGAAGGCAACACTACACTGAGTGAGTGGATGGTGGGCAACTCATCTTCTGTGTATTAAACATGTCATCAGATTCACATACTACAGTATATCTCCCACCTTGATACAACTTATTTACACCCAGTCCCTCCCAACACCCCATCCCTCCCTTTACTACTCTCTTTCATAAATAATTACTCACAAGGAGGTTGAAGGATAGTTTGAACTTCTGGAATATATCTACAAATTCCATCTCTGGAGGAGGTTTGGCACGCATGGATAGCAGCCCGTCACCAATGTCTTTCTTCTTTGACTTGCGGGATCTGTTTGAAATGGGTAAAATAACACATGATCAACAAAGTCAATACATGAAAAAATTAATTCTTCCCATCACTGTTCTTCTATTCTATGAAAGATCTAGTATGGAAGAGGAAAAACACACTTAGATATGAGTGCTTAGAAGCGAGGCAACTGGTAATGCTGGAAAGGAAAGGCTTTAATTTACATGGGAGCAAAAAAATTTAAGCCATATACTGTATAAGTGAAAGAGTGGTGTGTCTCCAAGGATGAGACAGTTGTGTAAAGACAGAATGTCTTGGAGAATTCCGTCGTGGTTACCCCCCTAATAATGAGTTCCCAGAATGTATCTAACATATTGTATATTCCTGCATCATTAAACTATACTGGTATTTAATCCAGAAGGTGAAGAACAGTGGGAATAATATATCACTTCCAATTCTTTAAAATCAGCGTCAATGACCTCCAACTTACCTGCGACGACGCTCGAGTTCCCGGGTAGCAGCGGCAGTGTGTTGGAGCCGAGCAATGAAACGCTCAATATCATCGAAGCAGGAGTTAAGTATTGCCACATCACGTTCATATTTTTCACTACTAGTGGAGGATACATCATCATTGTGGCTTACGCTCGACCTTTCAGACCTTGCACCTCGAGCCTCTCCCCGCACCTCACTGTCAGCTGTGGAGACAGAAAAATGTACATTAGAAATAAGGCAAGCAATATTAATCTTACATGCTATAACATTGCACTCATCATGAGATGCTGGGGTCCCCACCCTAAGCTACCACACTCCAACAGTTTTAGTGGCTTTACATGCCTGAAACATCTCTACCTGTATCTTAGGATTTCAAACTACAGAAATGCATACAGCATGTGATCTTCCCTCTGACTAGCACACAGACCACTACAATATTGCATTTTGCAACACAAACACACTGTACCTACATACAGCATTCTAAATACAGTACCTACAGCAAAGTTACATTATACAAGAACGTGCTACAACAGGCCTCCCTTTATAACACACAGGCCAATCCCCCACTATGAAGTTTTTGGGAGAGGAAAATATGCCTGTATGTAAGGGCGCAAAATTTTGCTTTTCCCTCAGAATGAAAATCCCACCGATGTGACCACCAGTGTGGTGCTGATAACTTTAAGCACTCTTGAAGAATTTAAATTAATAGAGATTCCACCGCTTATGACACCAGTGTGGTGCCGCGGTATTTTGACTGAATGAATTTAATTCGATGTTTTCTATTTACTGCCAGAGTAGATATCCTTGAGTTATTAAGAAGGCCTCGTTAATTTGATTAACACCAGGAAGAAACATCATCAGATAATAATTGAAATAATTTGGTATGCTGCCACCACCCAGTGGTTGCCGGGAAAAAAAAGTATTAAAGATATTAGTCCCGTATGATGGAAGAGGGGACAATGAGGCCTACGGCAGTAACCAGGATAGCGTGAGAATAATATACGAGAGCGTGGATTTTACAGATGAAACATGCCTTGCGGGCCACTCGGTCCAATGGATTTCTTCCCAGAGGATTTATACCAAACACATACGAAAAGTATACTTATCTATATTGCTAACCTTAAATTTACACAGACTGCATAGAACTACGATCAAGTATTAGTTACTGGAGCATAGTAATACTTTAGTCTCCGATACCACCAGATTATCTGAGAGAATGGAAGCTCTCTTCTCCACAGTTTATAAATCACCTGTCTCACATATCACAGTTCAAATAATTATATAAGAGTAAACCAATTCAGAAGTACCTTGGGCTCTACACTCAACAAGTTGTTGATTGATCTGCTCACAGAAGTACTATTCGCCCGATACAAAACACACGTACATGAAGAATTCACTCAACTCAACCTCTTAACTCATCGTGAGGTACACTTGATATAGAAAATTACAACCACAGGAGAAACTCACATAAACCACGGTCTCAAAAGGACTCAAAGTGATACCCAGGTTTACAACGTGTTACACAGTTTACCCTACGTTTAAAGAAATCATCCCTATTTTCCATGAGTTTGCACAACCTAACATATCTATGTATATAATCCGAATCCCAAGAATAATTTAATATGTAGGCTCAGCGCTTGCAGTACTCTGCATGATAGAGGAATACAACACTCCACTTCTCACTCACTTATAACCAAAATATAACACTTCATGAATAAAAGGGCTTACTAAGTGGACCATACGACAACTTTTATCAACACTGTGAATTGAAAGAAACTATGTGGAAATGTGTAAGGGCTTTGGCACTAGGACTGCAGAATGATACCCAGACAGCAATCCCGACTTCGCCACACACACATCATCTGCGGAGTTCCGTCCTCCATGAGGTTCAGCTCAGAAGTGATATAATAGCATTGGTAAATATTATCAGATAACTTACTTTATATATAGTTAGAATGACAACTAATGATTGTGACGTATGGGGGAGAAATACCGTGAATTACTCGGGACCATACCTGCGGAGTTCCGTCCTCCATGAGGTTCAGCTCAGAAGTGACGCATCGCGGGCAGGACGCCCCGCAAAAACCCGCGACGTTCTTACAACCGGTTCTGACTTCGACCAACTACTCTACAGTCAGCTTGTTATACCATCGTCCAGGAAATTTGCAACAAGGAGTTTACACAATCCTTTACCTAGACAAAATGACTTATGATGATTTAAATTTTGTGGCAATAACATGGGTCTAACAATTTAAAACGATGCCCAAAGTCCCGCATTGACATAATTTCCCTTTGTTCGCGTTGGTACTGGCCTACGTGATCTGGTGACTGTGTAAAATAAATTAATTTCGTGGCTAACAATGACAATAATCAATAATCAGACTTTACCTAAGTTCTTAGACATCATTATTTAGTACAACAAGATGATAAACACAAACTCAACTACACAATTCTGAATTCCAGGTGTAAATACGACTCATCGCGAATTTTAATCTCGAATCAACTTTCTTCGCCTCTTTATCGAAACCAGACACGAATTTGCGCGTCCTACTCGCTCCACATGGTCCACATATTAACAATAATACTCCCCTACTACACTTTAACTAAAAACAAACCCAAAAATGAATTACAAGGTCCATTTCCCATACATTACATCATCTTAACAGGGTCCAGAATTACACTTACATCATACATAACCTAACGTAAATTACATACATATTATACTTACACTATACTTATACTAACTTATAACACACTTATACTACTTATATTATACTTAAATTACACACTAACATTTTCAGCATTACACGGGTTTATCCTCCCCCAAAAAAATTTAAACAACATAAGCCTTCATCCAATACATTCTACTACACTTCCTAGAGACCTGTGTGCGGACGGGACAGACTTACCCAACTCGACTGTGCATTTACTCTATGAACTCCAAATTAAGACAGTGCTCTCACTATCTGATACTCCCCATAAGTGGCACCTGTCGGTCCACGAATAATATGCGTACCCCAGGGGGTCGCTTCTCTGTCACCAATGAACTCTGAATATTCAGTAGAAATTGTGCCCCAGCCAACCTCCTGCCTGGATGCTAACATGGTCGTCTCACCTGGACAAACCCGTACTCTCGCTGCTAGGATCGTCCCAGGGGCGCTTCACATACATTCAACCCACTACCCCATTTACGCTCCCCATTCATACTTCCTTGTGCTTCCAGCTCTCCACCTAGTAACTGACGAGCACCTGTCAGGTCCTGAAGTCACTGTTACACCCTAGGCCGTGATGACTGTAAAATGAGAGGATACTGGTTACCCCTTGAATTCAAGCTACATAATATTTCCACTGAACTGGGCTACGCCCATGACACATACTCCGATTAACCACAAACACGAGATTAAACTCTCTCTGAACTCACAAACTACCACAGTCAATAGTCAGACGGTCCGACCCTCACACACTTCCCTATCCAACACTTGACTAAATATTACCATAACCATCTTATCAACTCTTCATCACACTACAACATTCCCCCCAAAAAAAAAGACACATCATCACTCTACAGCACTTTAGCATTTCTCGATTAGTCTGCGTGGAGGTCGTCTTTCACGTGGTGGTAATTGTTCATCCTCGGGATCAGGTATGAACGCTTCGTCCAGGGGTTCTAAAAGCCACTCTTCCCCTCCATAATAGGGTTTTACTTGTCCGGCAGCTCTTTGCAACACTTTGCCTGTGAATACATTTTCCACTACATACATGCTACCTTCTCTCAACACTTCCACCACTCGATACGGACCATCCCACTTCACGTTAAGTTTGCGACACGTGCCAGGAATCACTGATTCTTTCTTGACCCATACAAGAGAACCAACTTCCCCTACTTGACTTTTCCGCCTTCTATTGGCTACATCTCTGTACCTTCTCGACATTTTACGGTGAGTGTCCCGTATGAGGGCATGAGCTGTGGTGATCTCATCTTCCTCGCCATCGACTGAAGGTAATGATGCACTGACTAGTCTGGGAGGGTGGCGAGAAAAGAAGGCGAAGTACCGCTGCTGACCCGTTGATGTATGCACCGCCTGGTTCATGGCGATCTGACAAGACTGGAGTAACTGGGGCCAATGAAGAGGGTGGCCCTGACATAAAGCGGAGAGGACGGATTTCAGGGTCCTGTGCATCCTCTCTGTCACTCCATTTCCTTGGGGATGATAAGGGGTCATATAATACAAAGTGATCTGATGTCACTGGCAAAATCGCTGGAACTCTTGACTGGTGAACTCTCCTCCGTTATCCAGGACAATTCCACGGGGAGTGCCATAATCTGCCACATATTGCCCTAGCTTGTCTGTGATTTGTGTGGTCTGTTTAGTTGTAAGGGGGAAAAAACCTGACAAAACGACTATAGTGGTCCACTACAGTAAGCACATAATGATAACCCTGGGTTCCAGCAACCATGTCTGTGAGATCTATACCAATCCTCTCCAGTGGTTTATTCACTGGGGGTAATTCTTTCCACTGTTGCTGCAATCCAGTGTTCTGCTTAAACCTTTGACAAGTTACACACTTTTTAACATAATCACAAACATCAACTTTTAAGTTTTGCCAATAATACAGTTCTTCCGCTTTCTTAATAGTTTTCTTCTGCCCTAGATGTCCTGTCAATTCGTGGGCATGTTGCAATGCCTGAACAACTAACGTACGAGGAACTATGAGACTATAATGAAGACTACCGTCTGCCTTTACACGTACATAATACAATATTTCTTCTACCAAGGCAAACTGATCTAAAGTATTCTTTGGCAGTCTTTTAGTGGGAAGCCTACCACCTTCTAAATACTGCGCAAGTTCTGCCCATACTGGTTCTACTCTCTGGCGATCTCTCATCTGTTCTCGGTTCAACCCAAGCCAGGTGGCTTCCGGTGATCGGACTACCACTCGAACTGGGCGCGATAACTGATTCGCAACGAAATTATCTTTACCTTTGAGATATTGTATATCATAATTGTACTCTCTCATTTCCAAAATCCAACGGTTCATTCTTGGTGATTTAGTCCTGCGTTTGAAAATGCTGGTCAGTGGTTGGTGATCTGTGACCACTGTGAACCGCGTACCCCATAAGTAATAGTGATAATTCCGGCATGCAAGAACTATTGCTAGAGTCTCTTTATCGGTAGTTGAATAGCGAGACTCGCAAGGGGTTAGTTTTTTTGAGAAATACCCGATTGGCTTATTAGTATCGTCAGCTTGTACTTGACTAAAAACTCCCCCAATGTGGGTGTTACTTGCATCCGTAGAAAGAATAAATGGCTGATCTACTTTAGCTCCAACTAAAACAGGGGCATTAGTAAGGCAAGATTTAAGATGTTCAAATGCTTTCTGACATTCGCCCGTCCAGAGAAAAGTGGTTCGTGATTTAGTCAAGTTAGTGAGTGGTGTAGCTACGCGTGCGAACGATGGTACATGTTTTCTATAGAATCCGCACATTCCGAGAAATCGTCTCACTTCTTTCACAGTGGTGGGTGGCTACATTTTAACTATGGATCAGGTTTACTACCTTCTGCCGAAATCTGGTGTCCTAGGAAAGTCACTTCTTTACATCCAAATTCACACTTACTGAGATTTAGCTTTACACCATTACTAGCAAGCAGTTCAAAAAGTTGTCTTAACCGATCCAATAAGGTAGGAAAACTTGGGGCCCATAAGATCAAGTCATCTAGGTAATTTTTAACCCAACCTTTCTGTAGAAGAGGTGTTAGCAAATTGACCATTTGGCGTGAGAAGATGGCTGAAGAACAGTTAAGTCCAAAGGGAAGACGACGAAATCGACAGAGAGCCACACCATCGCTGAAAGTTGTCAGATCTCGACTCTCCTCATCTAATAAAATATGAAAATATGCCTCTCGCATGTCCAAAGTGACGTAATATTGATGTCCAGCAGCTTGGTCCACTAATTCATCTAGCCGCGGTAGTGGATAGACATCAGCTGCAAGATGCCGGTTAACATGGCAGTAATCGAGGCACATTCGTTTACTCCCATCGGGTTTATTGACCAAAACAGTAGGTGATAACCAGGCTGCTGTGGATCTTTCA
This sequence comes from Birgus latro, assembly GCA_018397915.1. NCBI lineage: Eukaryota > Metazoa > Arthropoda > Malacostraca > Decapoda > Coenobitidae > Birgus > Birgus latro. Next base: position 12,361 of record JAGKTI010005700.1, on the reverse strand, counting down.
ATGATCTCTCTATCCTCCATATCCTTCAACATATCAGTGATAATTTGTTTAGCCTGCACAGGATAGCGATACATTGGGCCTCGACTGGGCTGAGGATTTTTGACTTTAATATGAGCTGGAGGACCCTTGATCAGACCTAATTCTCCTTGGTCTAGGATGAATAGAGGGTCATACTTCAGAATTAATTGTTAGTTCTTTTCGCTGGTCATCAGTGAGTTGTTGCCAGTTCTGTACATCAATTAAAGCTTTCAATTTCTGACTACGAGTACCTTTTTGCTCAACGTGATCATTCTCAGGTAGAAGGTCATTTCGTATTTTAGTGATGTTAACTTTGTCAGGGACTGGGATAGTCACTCTCTCATACGAACCGATGATAGTACCTTTTCGTAACACTTTCGCCTTTTTAGTGGGGTTAATCAGTGGAACATAGATGTTGTTTGACTCGTTTACTTGGACCAAATAAGGGTGACTATTATGACTCATTCTAGACTGTGGATAGACGATAAGATTAGTTGCTGGTTCCACTTTCACAGATATGGACACAAATTTAGTTTGGTAAGGGTCTAACTGCAAGGTCGAAAGGAGATTAATCTGTGAGAAGGTTTGTTTCGGCTTAGACAATACTACAGGTTCATCTTTGACTCTCCTCACCTTGTTCCTGTCGACGGATATGGTTTACTACATAAGGTGCACCACCCCACATCATAACTCTCTTCACACTATCCCACATGAGTGTAGCTTGGCTCAACACATCACATCCCAGGAGAATATCTGTACTAAGATAAGAGTTTGGTACTACCGGGATCCATTGCTTGTGTACTTTCTCATCACCGACCACTATTTCAGCTCGCAACATCCCTAGTATTCTCAGGGGTGTGCCTGTGATTCCTTGTAAGCGCGGCGGATTACGTCGTGTGTTCAGTTCTCCCCCGATTCGTTTAAATGAGGACTCCTTGATCAAAGTATAACTACTGACGGTGTCCACGACAGCTTCTAACATTTTCCCATTTGTTATAACACTGATAGTGGGAGATGTTTGACCGCCGGCTAGTCATAACTGCTGAGCCGGTTCCTGAGTTACTACCGGAGAGACGCCTTCAGCTGTGGTGTTGAGACCACGTCCAGGACACCAGCGCTCACCTCGCCGACAACCGGGTCTGCGACAATCAAAACAATGTCCAGGAGGGGGTTTTCGCCAACAATCTCTGAGATTGTGAGAAGAAGCTCAACAATGAGCACAGTATTTACCACTATACACTTTAGGGTTTTTAGGCCGACCCTTAACTGCTTGCGCCAGGTTAGACTTAAGTTCAAGGATCTGACGCTTTAGATCCTTTACTACTTCTTTCGGTCCGTCTGGATTCGAAAAGTTACTCTGTTTCGGTGAGGTAGAAGGTGATAGCTGGTTGTCTGACTCCCTGTCTTTCAAGCTTCTTTCAGGAGATAACATATTTACTTGAGAGGCCTGACTCGCTTCCAACAGTTGGCGTTCATTCTTTATTCTATCAATGAATTTCTTTAATGGGTATTCATCATCCAGGAACCCTTCTAATTTACTCCTTGATGGAAGAGGCAATCCATACCACAACTTACGCTTGATTGATTTATCTCGGTTAGGGAATCTTTCACTGGGAAATTTGTGTTCAACAGCCGCATGTTTACATATATAGTGGTGCGTGAAAGCCTGTGGTGATTCTACCCAATCGTAGCACGCTGAATCCAATTCCTGCCATGCCTGATCGATACTTACTCCAATAGCAAATTCTGATCTAAGGATCGCCTTGAATGTCAACCACGTGGTTACTCGTCTATTAGTCTGGACGTTGTGAATGAACACTGCTAACTCCGTGCTCACTCGACTCTTCGCAATTTGTAAGCACTATGCATCATCTTGGCTACACTGCTCTACCGCTTCAAAGAACATTTCCAGGCGAGCTGCCGCATCAATACTCTGTATTTGACTCAGTTCTAGTACTGGAACATCACGTGGTTTTAGGGGATTCATGTTACACATCACTGCTTGTATACGCTCTGAAGTCTGAGGACAGGCTAACTTCGAGAAAGACTGCTGCGCCTCTGTCCGTTCATACTCCTCGTCCTCAATCTTAATTTCTACGCCCTGCCAACTCATGGTGAAACAGAAGGAACGCTACTATTAGCTATCTTATACAGAGTATACACAGAACATGTTGCCACTCGAGTACTCCACTGACTCGTTCATCAAAGAAAAAAGAACTGGCTTTGGCTCCAGGGGCCCGATACACTCTCAGTTCCACGTCCGAATCAATATTCAACGATCGAGGTATTTGGCTGTGACCCACTAGTATACTCTGAACATTCTGCAAAGTACTAACACTTTAACTGTGGGAATTTACTGATCAATTTTCGGTTTATCACTACTTGAAAATTTTACCTGCCAGGGGTTCTTAATAAGACCAAGTGGGCCTCTAGCATGTTATAACAATCGATCTATTTACATCTATATCCCACCGCTTAAGCCGCCAGTGTAAGGGCGCGAAATTTTGCTTTCCCCTCAGAATGAAAATCCCACCGATGTGACCACCAGTGTGGTGCCGATAACTTTAAGCACTCTTGAAGAATTTAAATGAATAGAGATTCCACCGCTTATGACACCAGTGTGGTGCCACGGTACTTTGACTGAATGAATTTAATTCGATGTTTTCTATTTACTGCCAGGGTAGATATCCTAGAGTTATTAAGAAGGCCTCGTTAATTTGATTAACACCAGGAAGAAACATCATCAGATAATAATTGAAATAATTTGGTATGCTGCCACCACCCAGCGGTTGCCGGGAAAAAAAAGCATTAAAGATATTAGTCCCGTATGATGGAAGAGGGGACAATGAGGCCTACGGCAGTAACCAGGGTAGCGTGAGAATAATATATGAGAGCGTGGATTTTATAGATGAAACATGCCTTGCGGGCCACTCAGTCTCATGGATTTCTTCCCAGAGGATTTATACCAAACACATACGAAAAGTATACTTATCTATATTGCTAACCTTAAATTTACATAGAATGCATAGAACTACGATCAAGTATTAGTTACTGGAGCATAGTAATACTTTAGTCTCCGATACCACCAGATTATCTGAGAGAATGGAAGCTCTCTTCTCCACAGTTTATAAATCACCTGTCTCACATAGCACAGTTCAAATGATTATATAAGAGTAAACCAATTTGGAAGTACCTTGGGCTCTACACTCAACAAGTTGTTGATTGATCTGCTCATAGAAGTACTATTCGCCCGATACAAAACACACGTACATGAAGAATTCACTCAACCCAACCTCTTAACTCATCGTGAGGTAAACTTGATATAGAAAATTACAACCACAGGAGAAACTCACATAAACCACGGTCTCAAAAGGACTCAAAGTGATACCCAGGTTTACAACGTGTTACACAGTTTACCCTACGTTTAAAGAAATCATCCCTATTTTCCATGAGTTTGCACAACCTAACATATCTATGTATATAATCCGAATCCCAAGAATAATTTAATATGTAGGCTCAGCGCTTGCAGTACTCTGCATGATAGAGGAATACAACACTCCACTTCTCACTCACTTATAACCAAAATATAACACTTCATGAATAAAAGGGCTTACTAAGTGGACCATACGACAACTTTTATCAACACTGTGAATTGAAAGAAACTATGTGGAAACGTGTAAGGGCTTTGGCACTAGGACTGCAGAATGATACCCAGACAGCAATCCTGACTTGGTGTCGCCACACACGCACCATCTGCGGAGTTCCGTCCTCCATGAGGTTCAGCTCAGAAGTGATATAATAGCATTGGTAAATATTATCAGATAACTTACTTTATATATATAGTTAGAATGACAACTAATTATTGTGACGTATGGGGGGGAAATACCGTGAATTACTTGGGACCATACCTGCGGAGTTCCGTCCTCCATGAGGTTCAGCTCAGAAGTGACGCATCGCGGGCAGGATGCCCCACAAAAACCCGCGACGTTCTTACAACCGGTTCTGACCTCAACTAACTACTCTACAGTCAGCTTGTTATACCAACGTCCAGGAAATTTGCAACAAGGAGTTTACACAATCCTTTACCTAGACAAAATGACTTATGATGATTTAAATTTTGTGGCAATAACATGGGTCTAACAATTTAAAACAATGCCCAAAGTCACGCATTGACATAATTTCCCTTTGTTCGCGTTGATACTGGCCTACGTGATCTGGTGACTGTGTAAAATAAATTAATTTCGTGGCTAACAATGACAATAATCAATAATCAGACTTTACCTAAGTTTTCAGACATCATTATTTAGTACAACAAGATGATAAACACAAACTCAACTACACAATTCTGAATTCCAGGTGTAAATACGACTCATCGCGAATTTTAATCTCGAATCAACTTTCTTCGCCTCTTTATCGAAACCAGACACGAATTTGCGCGTCCTACTCGCTCCACACGGTCCACATATTAACAATAATACTCACCTACTACACTTTAACTAAAAACAAGCCCAAAAATGAATTACAAGGTCCTTCCCATACATTATATCATCTTAACAGGGTCCAGAATTACACTTACATCAAACATAACCTAAAGTAAATTACATACATATTATACTTACACTATACTTATACTAACTTATAACACACTTATATGAGAGAGGGGGGTGTGAGTTGGCAGGGGACAGAGTGACATGGAGGCGATTTGTTTGTGGCCACCCCGTTCGGGATTGAGGCGTCTGGCAATAGATAGATAGATAGATTATACTTAAATTACACACTAACATTTTCAGCATGACATGCACATAATGCGGAAGAGTACTGCTACAGCTAGGGTGCTGCTGGTTAGTCACACATACTGTACATCTATCCACCATGCATGTTATATGACTCACAATAAAATAGAAGTATTGTGTTATATGGGTATATAAGTTTGAGGTCAGAATGCAGACAAGCAGTGCTTAGGTACACTTCAGGTTATGTGGAGCTCCTACTGCCTCTCACCCTTAGCCAAAAATAATGGACCTCTGGCTGCACAGAATCAGTTGCAAGTATCAGATGATATCATTCAGCTGAGGGTGGAACTCTTGTAGGGTAGAGATTGTTGCTGTTTTGACCCTAGGTTCTTACAGTAGTCGTAAGTTCAGTGGACTGTAGGCTGAAGCTGTCCTTCTGCATCCACCAACCTCCATTAGGAGATAGGGAGTACGATGAAAGTCATTTGTTGTTGTTTTTGTTGCTGCTGCTGTTTAACATGTCTGTCTACCCAAGCAGACCCACAGACCATAGGTATGCAACTACTTCTTTGGGGCCATCCCACAAGTACAGTACAATACATACATCATGTAGGGAACCAGCACCCCACTATGTGTGATCTTGTGTTTGGCCCAAAAACTCTGGATGAGATGGAATGAGTGGGCTGAGCATTATTGTGATGGACCTGCCAGTCCTCTGCCTCCCACAACATTCATCTCTTGCAGATTTTGGGGCCAAACACAAAATCACACAGGTCTGGTAGGCTCCCTACTCTCCTGACATGGCTCCCTGTGACTTTTAGCAATTTCCTAAACCCTAGGATGCTGCTGAAGGGTTAGATTTGAGGACACAAATGAGATCAAGACAAATGTGACAAAGATCTTGGCAATTCCCAGAACTGTCTTTACAAAATGTTTCTGTAATGAAGGACAATTATTGTAGTGTCCCCTAATTAAATAATCTTTTTTATTCAAAGTCACCCTTTCTGAGAGACAAAGAGGCTGAATTATGCCGTGTTCATCCGCATTAAGTAGTCACCTGTGCATATAGTATCGTTCATTTAAAATAGTGTAACATAGATTTTTACGTCAACTGTGATACTAACAAATAGAGTTAGTTTATAAATAATGTATTTAATTGGAAAGTAAAGTATTAATAAGAAGGTTAGGAAAATAATTTGAAAGCCGCGCCAAGCGCTGCTGTGTTTGAAAGAGTTAGAGGCAAGCATCGGAAAGAGTCAAGGCTGAGCCGCGGTGCCAGGCGGACCTGCTTTCGGGAGATGTCCATATTTCTTCCCTTTCGTGCTGAGGAGTTTGAAGATGGGGAGTGTCCTGTGAGTTTGCTGAAGAGTTTGGAGATGGGGAGTGTCCTGTGAGTTTGCTGAAGAGTTTGGAGATGGGGAGTGTCCTAGGAGTTTAGAGGTGTTGCCAATTAATGCTGGGTCGGAGGACAACAGGATATCTGTGTTGGGGGTTAGCCATGAAAGTTCCGGGTAGTACACCATCAATGGTGGGTAACACGTGCTCCCCTTATGACTCCCAGACGCCGACTCACACTCAGTTTTGAGAAGTTAAGTGAAGCTATGATTATCAGACCAATTTTGTAAATTGTTTTGGGTCCCAACCTACTTGAAACAGAAATAACTAAGTAAGTGAGAATATACACGGGTGTTAACCAGCCGTTTGGACTGTTGAGTGAGAGACTTTCAAATTTAGAGAATGTTCTGGTAAAGATTGTGGCACTGTACTATTCTTTCAGTTTCGTCATTATTTTGAAAACTGTGAGGAAAAGGGAAGGTATATCTCTCTCAATTATACTTAAGGTATATCTCTCAGTTATATTTAAGGTATATCTCTCAGTTAGATTTAAGGTAAATCTGTAAAGTGAATAACAGGTTACTGGAAGTATGTTTTTCTTTTTTTAAGGATTGTGAAGTGCTTGATCACTATTTTAGAGTATTAACTGTGATTTGAGTAACCTATTCACTGGCACCGGGCTAGAGTCTACTTTCATATCAGAATCTTTCAACAGACTGACTATTCTTTGATATCTGTTTAAGCAGAGGGGGCCAAAATTTAAAATAGTTTTTGTTTTTTTGTAATCCCGTGGTCATACCCATGCCCCGTTATATCTTGGGAGGGAACCTTTATGTCAATGAGGGATGGTATTAGAGGTTTATAAGATGGTTTATCAAGAGTACACCCAAAGGGTGGTGTGTTGATTGTAATTGACATGATTTTCTGGTATATTTAGAATGTTAATACCTGATCAGACTCGTCCCTAACAAGTTGTGTCATATACTATCTGTCCAGCCAACTGTGAACCAGTCACTATCGAAATTCTTTTCCATTCTTGCATTTTATTTGAGTTTTTGGAGTGTTTAATAAAAATCCATGTAATCCTGCATTCATACTAGTCTTCTTCCTTTTCCTGCTCATGAATACTGTACATGGCTTTTTGGTAGTAATGGTATAATATTTTTGTTGAGAATGTACTGAGGTAAATCACAGAACTAGTGAAGAGGAGACTACTCATGTCCCGCCAAAATTCAGTGGACCGAGTTTCTCATGATTTAGGCAGTAAGTATCAAAGTCCACGCTCATCCCCATCCTGTTACAGGTCTACGGCTGCTCAGGCTATCGCTACCCTTGTGCTACCCCTACTGTCACGAGCATAACCCGTAGGCTGATCCCAAGAAAATGTAATACTAATTCTAAATCTTCTTAGACCGTCCAGTTTACCCATCACAATGCTGGTGGCTTACTCTATCTCAAAATTTCTCATTACAAAATAGTGGCAAAGAAAATAAAAATTAAAATTTTTTCTCATTACATTTCCAGCAATGTAAAGACCACTGAGTTAAGTGTGTTGAGTCCCAAGGGACATACTTTGATGGGGATTAAAGTCTGAATCTAGTAAGCTTTTTTTTAAATTTTTTACCGTCCCCAACCCGGGAGGGACTTGGGGACGGGTATTGTTTTCACTCGGTTTGTCTGTTTGTTTGCTTGGTTGTTTGTTTGTCTGTCTGACTATCTGTCCATTTGTTAACAACTTTACGCGAAAACTACTGGTGCAATTTTGACTAAAATGACAGGGATGATGGACTATGACATTCTAATCACTTGATTATATTTTGGGCCAAACTGGCCCCAGGCCCAGGCTGTAGGCCTAAAAAAAGGTTATTTTTATTTATTTATTTTTATTTTCACCAAAACTCCTTTCAAATTCATGTCGACATGACACCAAAACCTAAAGGTGTATCTTTCAACTCTGCATCCTATAACATGCCTCATTATATCAGGGGGGTCACCCTCCAGTTAGTGGTAAGGGGGTCAATGTCATGTGGGTTGGGCCTCAAATTTCAAATGGGCATAAAATTGTAAATTTTCACTTGATTTACTCCAAATCTGATTTCCTGTTGTGTTTATACATCAGCACTAAAATGAATCCCAGGAAAGGGTTTGCTGTGCTTTAGCACTGCTTCTTGTTTTGTTTTTTTACCAGCTAAAGATCAGACACTTTAATCACAGCTTGTATATGTACAGGAAGTCAAAAAACTAATGGGGAAAGAGGAGTAAATATGAAAAAAAAAAGTGCCAAAGAGGGGAGGAAAGATGCTGCCAGCCAATGAAATGGAACAAGAGAATATAAACAAGCCGTGGTAGGAGGCTTAGCTGTTAAAACAATGAAGATAAACTGAAGTGACCAAAGGGAAGGAAAGAAGAGGGTAACAAGGAGGAGGACTCTAAGAGTGCAATACCCACACCCAGCATTTAACTTTGTCCTGACTACAGACCAATTGTTCTTAAAATTGAACTACTTCATCCTAGCCTGACCCTCAATCCTCCCACCAAGTTTAGTCCAATTTGGATCAAAACTGCTAGTTAACCATAGCCCTTGATCTTGACCTTCGACCTATTGTTTTCAAAATCAATTCTCTTCATCCTTGGCTGACCCTCAGTCCTTCCATCTAATATGGTCCAAACATATGAAAACTGAGTTGTAAGGTCAAACCTTTGACCCTGACCTAGGACTCTGACCTTTGACTAACTATACTAAAAACAGAATCATTTCATCCTTACCTTATCTTCAACCCTTCCACTCAATTTGGTCTAAACCAGATAACTACTTACGGTGACCTTGTTGTGTGACCTTGGCTACTGATCTACTGTTCTATACAAAAAAAAAAAAAAAAAAAATCAACCAAATTTGGTCCCAATCAGATCAAAACTATTCGAGTTCTTTTGCGCGCACACACGCACACACACACCTATTACTAGGTGAGGCCGGAAAATGAGCCACGGTCTGCCAGTGAAGCACAATTAAAGAATATGGAAACTAAATGACAAGAAAGTCAACAAATACCATAACAAGGGCAGTTATTGAGGACTGATATTGATGAACGCAGGCTTTGCCGGTTCTAACCATTTTGGCACCCTAAGCGAGATTAGGATTTGACTCCCCCCCC
>JAGKTI010005699.1:12874-43808 GCA_018397915.1 Birgus latro | reverse complement strand
CATTAATCCTTAAATCCGTTGTGCTAGCTAGGAGTTTGGCTCAGCCAAGATCCTGTTTATCTTTATTATTATCATTTTTGAATGTTAAGGGGAGAAACTAACTTTCTCAGAGGCCAACGGTACAATATTACAGCCTACTTGAGCGTCTAGTCTCTGTTGTGTACCGTTGAGAAAGTCTATAAATTCTCGACTCTAGAGAATTGGCGAAGTAAGCCAGCATAAAGTGAAATCGCTACTTGATTTCACGAGTCTATTCTCGTAGTAAATGACTCGATAGTCATTCTTAGCACACATAGCTATATATTGTATACTCGAATTATACAATATCACATTATCTTTTGAAATATCACATTTTCCTTTTGAAATACGTAAATTTCCCCTGACAATGAGTTACAAATTAATCCATCTATATAATGTACAGTCTCCAGCAAAAATTGAGTGACCGACTTGACGAGCAGGTTGGTATATGTGGCATTCGCCGCACCTCCAGTTGCACCCCCCACCCGCTCCCTCGTTCCCGTTCATCCGTCTACCCACCACCCTCCCCACATCCAAGGGCAAGAAAGTAAGCCTACTTGCATTGTCTCAACAACTCTTCCGTCATCCATTTGTCTTGGGAAATAATGGTTTTGTTATGATAACGAATAAAAACATATTACACAGTGTTGTACTCCATAGTATAGTTATTTATACACCACAATCTGAAAGCAAGGTGATATAAAATAGTAATTTATTCGTACGATAGTGAGGTCTGTAATCATACAATTTATCATTTTGATGGTTGTATCCAGTCAGTGTGTAACAAACAGTCGGAAGGTGTAAGTAGATGTTTATAGTGGTCGGTGGTGTGCTCCTTCCATTACTCGACATAAATCACTGTTACTTTACAACCTCTATTATAGGTCATCACCATTAGTTACTACTAATACCCCATTTGTGATAATAGCAAAGTGTTGCTGATAAGAAAACACATGACCAGTATTATCTTGGTTATTGATGTCTTAATACATGATATCGGATAACGTTGGGCAACAGGGACTGGATGATAGCTTGTCTGGTGGTTAAACAGCCTAACCTGTAGCACTAGTCGAGCAGGGCACTACTCCCAAGGAGGATGGAAAGCTGATGACAGGAGAGCTCGAGCTCCCGTTTCATCAGCCCTCAGGACTTGTTCCTGACCATCCCCCATTGCTGAACTTTTTCAGTGTCTCAGTAACACAGAGAGTATACCAGTATGCTCTCCAATACAAGTTTCTCTAACTGTCAACACCAAACTACATACACGCTACACACTACACTTCTTTTTCAAAAAATTCAAAAAAATGGCGCACATAAATCATGCCTCGGAGTCCCCGGGGGGGGGACCATAAATGCCCCCACCATCCGCCCCTCTCCCGGTGACGACTCAAAGAGCTGCCTGGAACCACTGTCTGACTCACTCCTTCTTCATTTCTGTAACATTCGCGGCCTTTCCTCTAACTTTCACGCTGTCGAGCACCACCTCTTCTCCTCTAAACCTCACCTCTTTCTCACTGAGACTCAGCTGTCTGAGGCAACTGACAGCAAACCCTTTTCTGTATCCTCCTACTTTCTCTATTCTCGTTTCAAAGCCAAAGGTGGCTGTTGCGCATATGTACGCAACGATCTATCTTGCTCTCGTGTTCCTGAACTTGATTCTTTTGAATTCTCTACTCTCTGGCTTCGGCTTTCCTGTCATTCTCTGACTAAATATATCTGTGCTGTTTACTTATCTCCTAATTCTACTGACTATCAAAAATTCTTTGACTATCTTACTTCTACGATGGAACACATTCTGTCCATTTCTCCTTTCTCTGAAATCTCCATTCTAGGCGATTTCAATGTTCACCACCACCTTTGGCTCTCCTCTCCTTTCACTGATCCACCTGGTGAACAAGCCTACATATTTTCTATCCTTAATGACCTAGAGCAGCTTGTACAGCACCCTACCCGTATCCCTGACCGCCTTGGAGAGAGTTCCAACATACTTGACCTTTTCCTAACAACTAATCCTTCTGCTTACACTGTTCATTTTTTCTCTCCATTGGACTCCTCCGATCATAATCTTATTACCTTAACCTGTCCTATCACTCCAGTACGGCCTGTGGACCCTCCAAAGAAACGCCGCCTGTGGCACTTTGGAGCTGCAGATTGGGAGGCCCTCAGACAGTACTTCTCTGTTTTTCCATGGAATGATTATTGCTTCCTTGGCCGGGAGCCATCTGAGTGTGCCTTGCACGTTACGGAGGTTATTCTCTCGGGCATGGGAGCATAGATCCCTTTCTCATATCCTCTGACTAATGCAAGAAAGCCTTGGTTTAATCACGCTTGTTCTAATGCTGTCCGCAACAAGGAGAGGGCTTATAAGAGGTACCGGAGCCAACCCATCCCTGAATCACATCTTTTATATATTTCTGCCCGGAATCGTGCTAAGTCTGTTCTTCGCTCTGCTAAAAACAATTTCATCCGTGCTAAATGTTTCCAACTCTCCAACTCGAATTCTTCTCGCTCCTTTTGGCACCTTGCCAAAAACCTTTCTAACAACTTTACCTCATCATCCTTCCCTCCTCTTTTCTACTCTGATGGCTCTGTAGCTATTTCTTCTACTGATAAAGCAGATCTCTTCGCTCAGACTTTCTCCTCCAACTCCACCTTAGACGATCTCGGTGCTATTCCTCCATCACTTCCCCCCTCTGACTTCCTCTTGACTGACATTAAAATTTCTTCAGCCGATGTGTTTTCTGCCATCACTGGCCTCAATACTAAAAAGGCATATGGTCCTGATGGAGTCCCTCCTGTTGTCCTCAAAAACTGTGTTTCTGTGCTTACAACCTGCCTAGGTAAGCTCTTTCGCCTTTGTCTATCAACTTGTACCTTTCCTTCTTGCTGGAAGTTTGCTCTCATTCAGCCAGTCTCAAAGAAGGGTGACCATTCCCAACCCTCTAACTATCGTCCAATTGCTTTAACATCCTGTGTCTCAAAAGTTTTCGAGTCAATTCTTAACAGAAACATTTTAAAGCATCTTTCCTGTCACAACCTTCTTTCTGATCGTCAGTATGGGTTCCGTCAGGGACGCTCCACTGGCGATCTTCTCACCTACCTTTCAGACTCTTGGTCATCCTCCTTTCGGCACTTTGGCGAAAGCTTTGTCATTGCACTTGACATCTCAAAGGCTTTTGATCGAGTCTGACATAAATCTTTGATTTCCAAACTGCCCTCCTACGGTTTCTATCCTTCTATCTGTGCCTTCATCTCTAGCTTCCTTTCTGGTCGTTCTATAGCCGGTGTGGTAGACGGCCATTGTTCCTCGCCTAGACCTATCAACAGTGGTGTTCCTCAGGGCTCTGTCCTATCACCTACTCTCATCCTTTTATTCATTAATGACCTTATAAGCTGTACATCTGACCCTATCCACTCACATGCTGATGATTCCACCCTTCACCTTTCCATTCGGTTCCTGCAACGTCCATCTCAGCAGTTACTTCAACAAAAAAGGGATGAGGCTATGGCACACCTAATGTCTGACTTGGCTCGTATCTCTGATTGGGGTAAAAATAATCTTGTTATTTTTAATGCATCAAAAACTCAGTTCTTACATTTATCAACCCGACAAAATCTTCCTCAGGCTTACCCACTAATGTTTAATAATGATCAGTTATGTCCTGCATCATCCTTGAACATGCTTGGGGTTTCATTCTCTTGGGATTTGTCTTGGAAAGAACATATTACATCTCTTGTGAAATCTGCTTCCAAGAGATTAGGTGTGCTAAGCCGATTCCGAAATTTCTTTACCCCTGCACAGTTGTTGACCTTGTACACGGGTTTTATTCGCCCGTGTATGGAGTACAACTCTCATGTGTGGGGTGGCTCCCCACATGCAGCTCTTCTCAATAGGGTGGAGTCAAAGGCTTTTCGTCTCATTAACTCTCCTCCTCTTACTGATTCCCTTCAACCTTTGTCTCTTCGCCGCACTGTTGCATCTTTATCTCTCTTCTGTCGCTACTTCAATGGTCACTGTTCCTCTGAACTGTCTGCTTGCATTCCTCCACCTCTACGACGGGCACGTAGTACCCGTCTAGCAACAAACTCTCACCCCTTTTCTGTCCAACTCTCTAATGCAAGAGTTAACCGTTACTCCCAGTCCTTCATTTATGCAACTGGTCAACTCTGGAACTGTCTTCCTCTGTCTGTATTTCCTACTTCCTATGATCTCCAGTCTTTCAAACGCAGTGTGTCCAGGCATCTCGAATTGAACGTATCTTGAATTTGGCTCTCTTTTGTATTGTTTTTTCTTTTTCTTGGAAGGAACAGTTTGCAATCCTGTGGCCTTTGGTTCCTTCTTCCTTGCATAAAAAAACAAGGCCATGACGTGGTTGCTGACATTACCAAAGGTCAGTCAATATTTAGACGTCATTCAATGCTGCTTACAGTATTATAAGTATCAAGGTCAATTTCATACAAAGGACAGCCAACAGTAAAGTGAGCCGCGTGGTGTGCTGACCCCTTGCACACCATACAACCAGGGCCGGATTACCAGGTATAGGCAAAATGGGCAACTGCCTACCAGGCCACGGCCTGTCACAGGCCATCCAGAGCGGAATAACTATACGCTTTGGGCGTCCAAATAAGGGCCATCTCCCATCAGGCCATCACAAAAGGCCATTACAGGTCATGCCAAAATTTCACTGTAAGTAACGGAAAAAAGAGATCTATATGTTGCAGGCCAACAGTCTGAATTGCCTACGAAGCCGCAGCAGGGTTAATCCGGCGCTGCATACAACCAACCCCTCCACCCCTTGCCTCAGCCACTTATCACCACTCACTCCAGCAAGAGACACGCCACCACCTGATGCCTTATATACTTATAACTGTAATAAGGTGTAATTTGCGATTCACACGTTTATAACATGACGTATTTCAAAAAGCTACGTTCAAACTAATGTACAGTATTATAATTCACTATTGCACTGCGTATCTGACTGAATGCCATTTAGAAAATAAGGTCTTACTGTGCACTGATCATTAAATGCTTATTTGCCATATCGTTAAACTATAAATATCACTATTAGGCTATATGGCGAAGTGGATGATATTGTAATGCACACTTCATTGTGGCAATAAAGATGTGTTCATGAGCATTGGTGGAAAACAAACACAGAGACAACACAGACAGACAGACACACACACACACAAACAAACACACACACACACACACACACACACACACACACACACTATCCACCCCGGGCAGAGCCGTCGACCCCGAGTGGCCCAAACCACAACGTGCGACGGTCCCCCACACACCACCGACCACTATAAACATCTACTTACAGCTTCCGACTGTTTGTTACACACTGACTGGATACAACCGTCAAGATGATAAATTGTATGATTACAGACCTAACAATCATACGAATATATTACTATTTTATATCACCCTGCGTTCAGATCGTGGTATATAAATAACTATAACATGAAGTAAAACACTGTTTAAAGTGTCTTTATTCATCATAACAAAACCATTATTTCCCAAGACAAATGGATGACGGAAGAGTGGTTGAGACAATGCAAGTAGGCCTTACTTTCTTGCCCTTGGATGTGGAGGGTAGACGAATGAATGGGAACGAGGGAGGGGGGAGGGGGTGAAACTGGAGGTGCGGCGGTGCCACATCAAGCTTGTGGATCAATTTCTGCTGGAGACTGTACATAAAAACCCAATCAAACTTGTACCCAAGCACAAACAAAAATATGAAAATTAATCATATTATACCAAAAATGCTAAATATTTTACATGATGCATTACTGTATGCCAGTAAATAGTTGAAAATATTTCACAGGACTTATTATACCAAAAATTACTTAAAATGCTTCACAATCTGCATTACAAAGTACAGTAAATTACAGCATGTTGAACTCCTTTACCCATACAGTGTAATCTTGTCCCTGCTTTATAACACACCCTATAATATCTCAACGACATTACTTGCAATCATGCAAACATTTTCAATTATACACATCAGTCCCTCTTAACACATGTGTATAAACTCATCACAAATATTATAATACATACCTCAAGCCTACAGTATATTATTACATATGTCAAATATACTATTCCGCAGTCTCTAACCCTAAATAGAGATCCAAAAAGGTCACACCCACATTGTAATGCTCCACACTTTTAGTGTGAAATAAATGCCAAACAGTGTCACTGCTGGCTGTGCCAAGTCCACCATGACCTCAACTCTCATTTCAGCCACTGCTTCCTCCAATACAGGCACCAGTTCACCCCACTCTCTACGATCACTGTTCAGAGTTGCGGAGCCACAGCCACCGGCTAGCCATCACGTAAACACCCCCACACAACACAATACCAGAGTGGCATGCGCACTGCGACGGCCATAACATTCATCAACAAACGCTGCATAATTTAACCAAAAGTACCAAATAATATTACAATATGAGCCCATATGTACACAAACAATACATGCATTACAGGCAGTACAGAATTTATACAAATGCAATAATGAAATCAAGGAAACAGGTACAAGACAATATGTGCAAACAACTTATCCAATATCATCAATCCAATGATGATACAGTAGCTGTGGTAGCGGTGTTTTTGGTAATGGTAGCTGTGGTAGCGGTGTTGTTGGTTATGGTAGCTGTCACGAATTTTCTACATCGTAAAATCATGTAGAGTAAATTGTGACATCGAGTGATTTTGCGGGAGGAAAGAATTATTATGAAATGTACGATGTTTCGCTCATTCTCTCAAACTGTCCGCTCACGTGCTTGTATTCGCATAAAGTTGTCAAAACTTTTGTCATTCTTTTGCGAGTGATTGTTTTTTATATGCGGGTGGCGTGTTCCTCTGAGCGATAATTTTTGAATTGTCAGTCCCGCTCTGAGCCATTACACGCCGGCTGCGCCCCTTCCCACGCTCGTCGCGCTGTGTATTCAAATCAGAGTTCAGTCTGTCTGTAGACACGGCGCATCGCGGTACGCCTTGAAAGGCTTGAGTGATTTCTTAGCGATTTCAGATCTCAGCTTGTATTGGCGTAAGCTCCCACCTGTTGGTGATCGTCGTAGCAGCTCGGTCTCATCTATACTGATTAGTATTTTCTTGTCTTCCTAGGCTTAAGTTTTGAGATATTTAGCTGTTTGTCTGAGTGTTTGAGTGAGTGCATTTCCCTTCCTTTGATTTGAATTGGAGTAATGTAACATAAATTTATTTGCTTGTATTTAATAAATTTACAGTTCGTTTCTTGAGCTTTGTTAAATGTAACAGTCGTGTTTAATTTTCCCACTTATTTAATATAGTTTTGCTACTCCACGTTATCACAACTCTTTGTATTAAATCACGACTGGTACTTAGGCCAGCTTTTGGCATTAATCCTTAAATCCGTTGTGCTAGCTAGGAGTTTGGCTCAGTGAAGATCTTGTTTATCTTTATTATTATCATTTTTGATTGTTAAGGGGAGAAACTAACTTTCTCAGAGGCCAACGGTACAATATTACAGCTTACTTGAGCGTCTAGTCTCTGCTGTGTACCGTTGAGAAAGTCTATAAATTCTCAACTCTAGAGAATTGGCGAAGTAAGCCAGCATAAAGTGAAATCGCTACTTGATTTCACGAGTCTGTTCTCTCTTGGTAAATGACTCGATAGTCATTCTTAGCACACATAACTATATATTGTATACTCGAATTATACAATATGACATTTATCTTTTGAATTATACACTTATCCTTTCAAAATACCTAAATTTTCCCTGACATCTGGCGACCTCGCCAGGATAAGCTCCTAGCTTGGAATTATTATTACCGAATCACTTACTCACTCTTACTTATCAGTCTCAGTTGTCACTCAGTCTCAAAACTAAGCACGATGGAGACTACTTCATTCATGCAAGAAGCTAAGGATATGGGGCTTACTAACCCCCAGGAAATTCGAGATTATGTCCTGTCGCGCTTCAATTATGAGCAACAACGTGAAAGTGCTGCCGGTGAAGAGCGGAAAATTGAGCGCGAGGAACGTCAAAAGCAGCGTGAGTACGAAGAACGGCAGAAAGAGCGCGAACTTGAGTACGAGCAGGAGCGTGCTGAGCGCGAGGCACGTGAAGAACGTGATCGTGCCGAGCGCGAGGAACGAGAGCGAGACAAAGCACATGAACACGAGCTGGAAGTCCTAAAGCTAAAGCGAGACTCCTTGGCTTCAGGCACACTGGGTGCAGCCAATCCAAGCTCCTCTACTGCTCTCTCAGCACCTTTTCTAGCAACTCCACGTCTCAAGCTTCCCTCTTACAAGGAAGGTGAGCGAATCGAGCCGTTTATAGCTCGTTTCGAAGACATGGCAAACCTGTACGATCTGGATGAGGCAGCTAAGCGGCTTCAGTTCCTTAGCCTGTTTGAGGGCCCTGCCCTCGACATTCTCCACAGAATTCGCGGAGATAATCTCACGTATGAGATGATGAAGACCGCACTCATCAAAGTGTACGGTCTTACGGTTGATCATGCTAGAAATCGGTTCATGAAGGTGCGTCTCCAGGAAAAGGAGACAGCTGTTCAGTTCCTTGACCGTCTCACGGCATACTTAGGCGAGTGGATGGAGAAGGACGAGACTCCCAGCACACGAGAAGGAATGATCGACCTCGTGCTGTGCACACAGCTTGAAAAGTCGTGGCCTGCTGAGCTTATGGCTCAGCTCAAGATGTCCAAAGTGAAGGACGCAACCCAAATGGTAGAAAACGCTGATGCCTTCTTTAGTGCGTACGGGTACGAAACTCGTAAGCAGCAGTCCTGGAACAGGACAGATACTGCTAAGTCTGGTAAGCAATCCCAGACTGAGCCCCAGCATCAAGGCCGTTCTCAAAATAATAGTCATGGTCCAAACAAACTGCAGAAGGACCAGGGGCAGAATACACAGAAACCTGACTGGAAGAGGTACAATAAGCACCCTAACCAGCAGCAGTTCCCTAAACAACAACAGTATCAGCCACGCAATCGCCAACCAGGACAAACCTTTTCGACACCAGCCCCAGTGTATCGGAGGCAGGAGGCAAACGCAGCCTTCATTCCTCAACAGGCGCACGATGGTGCCGTCCCCACCAGCACAGCTCCTCCTTCACAGTTCACTAGTCCCCCTCAGACGGTGAACTCTCCTCCGCAGGCCGTCAGTGCTCCTGCTCCCCAGATGGTGAGTACAACTCCTCATGCATCTAGTTCGGGTACGATACCTAAGGCAAATAGTCCTGTCAGATCTGAAGAGATGTGTGCCATGCAGCCTTATCAATGGCTGGCCGCTTCCTCCACAGGCCCTACCACAGGTAACAGTGCCTTCCTTGTTCAGCCAGGGTTTGTGGGAGGTGTTTCTGTTAATGTACTGAGAGACAATGGTTCCTCAGGTTGTACTGTCAGGCAGAGTCTTGTTCGTCCTGAAGAGTATACAGGCAGACAGATCCAAGCTCAGCTTATTGATGGATCAGTGAGATTGTTCCCTAAGGCACGTATCCAGGTAGCATCTCCCTTTTACACAGGTTCAACAGTTGCAGTTGTCATGCAGGAACCTATATTTGACCTCATAATAGGCAACATTCCAGGTGCCAAGTTTAGTTGCACCTCAGATGTCACTACTCAGACTTCGGCTGCAGTAACACGAGCCATGGCCACGGCTCCAAATTGTGTTGCCCCAGTGGCTATTGCACTGCCGCAAGATCTGATTTGTAGTCAAGATGTTGTCCAAGAGCAACAGACTGACCCGACCCTTGCTGTTGTGCGGAAGAAACAAAAGGGTAAAGTGACCAAGTATTCACGGGGTGGACGAGCCAGGTTCCTTCGCAAACAAGGACGGCTCTACCGTGAGTCACGAACACCCGAGGGCGAGGTTCGACTGCAGTTTGTTGTTCCCGCGAACTACCGCCAAGCAGTATTAGAATGGGGTCATTGTTTAGCATCAGGAGGTCATATGGGCAAAAAGAAAACCCAAGGCCGTATCCGTGCTGACTTTTTCTGGCCAGGAATGGGATAGGAAATTGATAGTTTTGTGCACTCCTGTAATGTGTGTTGACTTACCACCATTCAGGAACGTTTCCTTCCTGCGCCGTTTGAATCCACGCCCATAATCTCTGAGTCGTGTGAGAGAGGGCAGTGGTAATGTAGGTATCTGTCGTACACTGGGTTCCCTAAGACTGTTGCTGTTCTAAGAGATTTGAGCAATCCAAGAACTAGTAAGGTTTCCAGTCAGTACTATGCTGCTAAGACCTCACGTATCGCTTCTTGGCCCCACAGGACATAATATGTCTGGGGTCTGTACATACATATGTACTGTAGCTCATAAGTGCACATTCTCGGCGATCCCAACCGAGGACACCGACGACAAGCCCTTATTAGTCGTAAGCGTAGGGCTTGTGCATATTGTATGTACTGTAGATTAAGGTAGGTTAAGGGGGAAGTTCGAGACCCTGCAGAGGCAATCTGAGGCTGTTTTTGAATTACCTTGTTGTGTGTCTCGAGCTGTGGGCCTCCCTGAGGATTCCAGGAGATTACACAGAAGCCACATGAGTGTTCACACCCACGCACGGTGTTAAAATGTGACCTGCCCAAGTTTGCATAGGGATTCTCGACTACCTTTACTAGTTATAAGTGTATAGTTATAAGCGACCAGTCACGGTGAACCCAACTGAGGACACCGAGGACAAACAGGCAGTCGCAGTGACGAGCCCTTTGTAATGATAAGTATAGCTATAAGTGTGCAGTCGCGGTGATCCCAGCCAAGGACACTGATGACAAACGGGTAGTCGACGCGATCCCAGCCGAGGGCACCGACGACAAGCCCTTTATTAGGCGTATGTGTAGGTTAAAAAAGGCAACTATTAAGGAAATAATGGCAACATATGTACGAAACTTGCTGTTAACTGACTTGCAGCCAAAGAGTACTTTCTGTTATGTATGGATTGATTGCTGGGTGGATGAAATTGTAATTTAGTGCAAATTCTTTCATTGACACTATTGATGTTCCACCTTGACTCATTTCACAGGTGCAGTTGTTGGGTGAAGATGTCCAGGACCATTGATTGTCTCTGCTGCACGCTGCCACTTCTTCTCCTCTGCCCTCGTCGCCTTTATTATTGCATTAATATGTATTATTATTATTGCTTTACACGTAGGTACAGTTACACTACAACTGTCACACCTACACCGTGTATCACATACACCACGCTACATAACAATTAGTTGTCAATGTAAATGTAGCGAACTTTCGCTCAGTTTGACCTGAGTACAGGATTTTTCACTGTAGTCTCGGAGTTTTTCCCTCAAGCTTGCTTCTCTTAACGTAAATACGATTTTTTTACGCTCATAGATGACAATGTTTTTCTCCTGTAACAGGATAGTACACACACCACAGTGTGAATCTTGTGTGACTGAGCTAGGATGCATATATATTCTGTATATAATGTCAAATTTTACTAAAGTAAAATTTGAATTTTTTCAGGGGCGTAATGTCACGAATTTTCTACATCGTAAAATCATGTAGAGTAAATTGTGACATCGAGTGATTTTGCGGGAGGAGCGAATTATTATGAAATGTACGATGTTTCGCTCATTCTCTCAAACCGTCCGCTCGTGTGCTTGTATTCGCATCAAGTTGTCAAAACTTTCGTCATTCTTTCGCGAGTGATTGTTTTTGTTTTTATGTGCGGGTGGTGCGTTCCTCTGAGCGATAATTTGAATGTTTGAATTGTTGGTCCGGTCCCGCTCTGAGCCATTACACGCCGGCCGCGCCCCTTCCCACGCTCGTCGCGCTGTGTATTCAAGTCAGAGCCCAGTCTGTCTGTAGACACGGTGCGTCGCGGTACGCCTTGAAAGACTTGAGTGATTTCTTAGCGATTTCATATCTCAGCTTGTGTTGGCGTGTATCGTCGTAGCTTCCACCCCCTTGGTGATCATCGCAGCAGCACGGTCTCATCTATACTGATTAGTATTTTCTTGTTTTCCTAGGCTTAAGTTTTGAGATATTTAGCTGTTTGTCTGAGTGTTTGAGTGAGTGCATTTCCCTTCCTTTGATTTGAATTGGAGTCATGTAACGTAAATTTATTTGCTTGTATTTAATAAATTTACAGTTTGTTTCTTGAGCTTTGTTAAATGTAACAGTCGTGTTTAATTTTCCCACTTATTTAATATAGTTTTGCTACTCCATGTTAGCACAACTCTTTGTATTAAATCACGACTGGTACTTAGGCCAGCTTTTGGCATTAATCCTTAAATCCGTTGTGCTAGCTAGGAGTTTGGCTCAGTGAAGATCTTGTTTATCTTTATTATTATCATTTTTGATTGTTAAGGGGAGAAACTAACTTTCTCAGAGGCCAACGGTACAATATTACAGCCTACTTGAGCGTCTAGTCTCTGCCGTGTACCGTTGAGAAAGTCTATAAATTCTCGACTCTAGAGAATTGGCAAAGTAAGCCAGCATAAAGTGAATTCGCTACTTGATTTCACGAGTCTGTTCTCTCTTGGTAAATGACTCGATAGTCATTCTTAGCACACATAGCTATATATTGTATACTCGAATTATACAATATCACATTTATCTTTTGAATTATACACTTATCCTTTCGAAATACCTAAATTTCCCCTGACAGTAGCTGTGGTAGTGGTGTTGTTGGTTATGGTAGCTGTGGTAGTGGTGTTGTTGGTTATGGTATCTGTGGTAGTTGTGTTTTTGGTGGTGGTAGCTGTGGTAGCGGTGTTGTTGGTTATGGTAGCTGTGGGAGTGGTGTTGTTTGTGGTGATAGCTGTGGTTGCGGTATTTGTGGTGATGGTAGCTGTGATGGTGGTGTTGATTTGTTGGTGGCAGTAGTGGCAGTGGTGATGACGGTGGTGGTGGTAGCTGTGGTGGTGGTGCTGATGATGGTAGCTTTGATGATGATGGTGGTAGCTGTGATGATGGTAGTTGTGATGATGGTATTTGTGCTTGTGGTAGGTGTGGCGGTGATGGTTGCGCTGGTAGCTCTGATGATGATGGTGGTGGCAGATGTGATAGTGGTGGTGGTAAGTGTGATGATGATGGTGGTGGCAGATGTGATAGTGGTGGTGGTAACCGTGATGATGATGGTGGTGGTGACAGTTTTAGCTGTGATGATAGCTGTGGTGTTGGTAGCTGTGTCGTGGTAGGTGTGGTGGCAATGGTAGTGTTGGTGGTTGCTGTGGTGGTGGTAGTGTCGATGGTAGCTGTAATGATGATGGTGGTGAGGTGACTGGCGGTGGCTATGGTGGTGGTGGTGCTTGCTATGATGATGTTGATGGCGGCAGTTGTGTTGTTGGTGGTAGCTGTGATGATGATAGTAGTGGTGGTAGATGCAATGATGGTGATGGTGTTAGTGGTAGTTGTGATGATGGTGGTGGTGGTTGTGGTGGTGGTAGCTGTGAGGATGGTGGTGGTGGTGGTGGTGGTTGCTGTAGGTGGTGGTGTTGGTGGTGCCGGTAGCTGTGGTGGCGGTGTTGGTGGCAATGGTTGCTATTTTGGCATTGTTGGTGGTGCTCGTAGCTGTGGTAGTGGTGGTAGCTGCAGTGGCGGTGTTGGTGGTGGTGGTACCTGTGGTCGTGGTAGTATTGATGGTTTCTGTGATGATGGTGGTGGGGGTTGATGTGGTGGTGTTAGTTATGGTGGTAACTGTGGTGATGGCGGTGGTGGTGGTGATTGCAGCAGTTCACAAACGGCTCTCATTTACGAAAGTGCTTTCCATCCTGATAGGGTCTCGAGGCTCTTGTTTATATCGTAGCAGCATCTGTGTGTGTGTGTGTGTGTGTGTGTGTGTGTGTGTGTGTGTGTGAGCTTGTAGGTTGTCCTGCTGGTGGAGCTTGGTGGCCTGATGTGTGGATTGGTGAGAACATGGGTAGATGGATAGTGCCTGATGTGGGTTGATACCTACTGCTTAGTGAGCTGTGGTGGATGAAGCTGTAATTTGGTGATGTGCATTTGTTAGGAATTGTTTCATGGGAAGTATTTATAGAAACACTTTCGTTACAGATAAAACATGGCGAAGCATACCGAATAAAACACCATCTAGCACTTCACTGGATGGGCCAGGGACATTTTTTTTTTTTTTAATGCAAGGAGGAAGAAACCAAAGGCCATGAGCCCGCAAAAGTGTTCCCTCCAAGAAAAAACAAAGACAATACAAAAGAGAGCCAAATTCAAGATCCGTTCACTTCGAGATGCCTGGACTCACTGCGTTTGAAAGACTGGAGATCGTAGGAAGTAGGAAATACAGACAGAGGAAGACAGTTCCAGAGTTGACCAGTTGCATAAATTAAGGACTGGAAGAAACGGTTAACTCTTGCATTAGAGAGTTGGACAGAGAAAGGATGAGAGTTTGTTGCTAGACAGGTGCTACGCGCCCGTCGTAGAGCTGGGGGGATGCAAGCAGACAGTTCAGAGGAGCAGCGACCATTGAAGTAACGACAGAAAAGAGATAAAGACGCAACAGTGCGGTGAAGAGACAGAGGTTGAAGGGAGCCAATAAGAGGAGGAGAGTTAATAAGACGAAAAGGCTTTGACCCCACCCTATTGAGAAGAGCTGCATGTGGGGAGCCTTCCTACACATGAGAGTTGTACTCTAAACAGGGGCGAATAAAACCAGTGTATAAAGTCAACAACTGTATAGGGGTAAAGAAGGTTCGGAGTCGGCTTAGCACACTTAGTCTCTTGGAAGCAAATTTCACAAGAGATGTAATATGTTCTTTCCAAGATAAATCCCGAGTGAATGAAACCCCAAGCATGTTCAAGGATGATGCAGGATCAAGCTGGACATTATTAAACATTAGTGGGTAATCCTGTGGAAGATTTTGTCGGGCTGATAGGTGTATGAATTGAGTCTTTGATGCATTAAAAACAACAAGATTATTCTTACCCCAGTCAGAGATACGAGCCAAGTCAGATATTAGGTGTGCCATAGCCTCACCCCTTGCTTGTTGAAGTAATTGTTGAGATGGACGTTGGGGGAACCGAATGGAAAGGTGAAGGGTGGAATCATCAGCATACGAGTGGATAGGGATAGATGTACAGCTTAGAAGGTCATTGATGAATAAAAGGAAGAGAGTTGGTGATAGGACAGAGCCCTGAGGAACACCACAGTTGACAGATGTAGGAGAAGAACGATGTCCGTCTACAAGAGCGGCTATAGAACGACCAGAAAGGAAGCTAGAGATGAAGGCACAAGATAGATGGACATAAACCGTAAGGGGGCAGTTTGGAAATTAAAGATTTATGCCAGACTCGATCGAAAGCCTTTGAGATGTCAAGTGCATTGACAAAGCTTTCTCCAAAGTCCCGAAAGGAGGATGACCAGGAGTCTGAAAGGTAGGTGAGAAGATCGCCAGTGGAGCGTCCCTGACGGAACCCATACTGACGATCAGAGAGAAAGTTGCGATAGGAAAGATGCTGTAAAATTCTTCTGTTAGGAATTGACTCGAATACTTTTGAAACACAGGATGTTAAAGCAATTGGACGATAGTCACCCTTCTTTGGGACTGGCTGAATGAGAGCAAACTTCCAGCAAGAAGGAAAGGTACAAGTTGACAGACAGAGACGAAAGAGTTTACCTAGGCAGGGTGTAAGCATGGAAACTCAGTTTTTGAGGACAACAGGAGGGACATGGCGGCAAAAAAAGATTAAAGACAGCAGAGGCGATATCTCGTGGTGAGGTTGTATGGATATTGCTGGAATTTTCTACTCTTTTCTTGATTATATTCAATTTTGTCAACTTTACCAATACAGCAAGATACAGAATTAGAAACAGGTAAGAGATGAACACCACAACAGCTTAGCCTATCATCATCAGCCGCGATAGTGAAGCTGGTATTGTTCTCAATTTGTCCGTCTGTCTTTCCCTCTGTCTGTGCTTCTGTTAGCACGATAACTTCGCAGTCGGTCAAGATATCATCAGAAAATTTTGCAGGAATGTACCAGGGAAAAAATCGATCATAAGTTCGAAAATGGTGAAAGTAGGTCAAAACCTGTGTCTGTTACCACGATAACTTCGCAACCCCTCAAGATATCATAACGAAATTTTCCAGGTGTGTAGTAGGGACAAAAATATCCTACGAGTTCTAGAATGGCGAAGGTAGGTCAAGGTCAAGGTCACATTCTGAGCCGTGCTAGATATGTATCGGCTTGCAACTGGTGCGATTCCCCCCTTGTGGGAGCCTCTAGGTATGTCTGTTTTCTTTTAGGATGCAGTAACAAGTGAAGAAAAATGGCTGATGACAATAAACAAAGGAAAATGATGTGAGCATAGTCAGTTTCTTAATTCCAGTGGGACTAGAAATTTTACTGAAATCGTGAACTTCTCAATAACTATCCCTGACACTAGAGTTTGGTGGTTCTAAAAATGACTCTGTTAGGCTTGGTTTATTGACCTAGGCATAAGTACAGTAATCTCTCAATTATCCAACATAATTCAAACAACCTCCACACCAGGTATTGCGCAGGTACCCCCAACTAGCTATCCATTAGGTGTTGACCTGGATAAAGTGTCACTACCCTAAGGTATCTGTCTCGACCACCTATCCTAAAATCTTTCCTACAATATTACCCATGATCAAAAGATTAAAATTAAGCTTAAAGGACAACAGAGTATTGATACAGTACATATAGTATTGTGATGCAGTACATGATATGATCACAGTCATACTATACTTATCTAATTTTGGCATCGATGGGGGGTACAGTAGTACACCATGCAGCAAAGTGCACTTAATCCTGTGTGGTCTAGGGGCGAATGACAAGGTTAGTCACAGCACTACAGCCACAAGTGGGACATGGGAGGCCACAGGCTAAGTAACAACACCAGGGGTTGGCCACCTCGTGGGTCACAAATGCACAGTGCACTATATGGACGGAGCCTTCAGGAGGGACTGAGAGAGCAATAGAAGGCCTGGCACATTGGGTGGGCCACTCCCACAATACATTGTGATCGGTTGGCGCACTGGGGGGTCTGCCTGTGTGCTGATTGTGTCCCGTGTCTGAGCTGGATGATACACCTCACTGCCAGAAACGGCCTAGTACCGCTGATTGCTTCCCGAACGGAGGGAGGGGTAGAGGAGAGTCCAGATGGGAATTAGTACCAAAAGTATAGCACTTTTTTATATGGCATTTCGTACCATAAGTTATTTTTGCATTCTGTATTTCAGATGATCATTACCTACAGTACATAAAGAATACTATATTCTGAGCATATCTCAAAATCTTAAAAGTAAACATAGTCCATTAACCCCCGCTCATCGCCTTACCGTTATATGAGGTGATACGCAGGCCACCCCTGCTGTGCTGTTAGCCTCATATGATGCGATGGGTTTCCGCACCATAATTTCAAGCATGAAGAAGCGTCAGTGGTTTCCATGGGAAGGTTGAGTCTCCCTGTATGCCATCAGAGCTGATGCCAAGCCCTGCCACACTGCAGTTTCCAAATACCGCATATTTACTAAATCAGTTCTTGTTTGTAGCCCACCAATGGCGGACTCATTCCCGTCTACCTCCCACGGCACTGGCGACTTATCGCCGCCCTCACACACACCCAGGAGGCGTAAATTACAAAATGACGAGGGTGATGAAGAGTTCGACCTCAGAAACACTTCATCTGATGACAAAAAAACACCTTAATATTATAAAACAAAAGTCTGCAAACAATGACTGAAGGAAGGTAATCAGGTTGACAGGAATTAGCGTGGTGGGGGTTAAAATGCATAACTATCAACTCTTATCTATTCAATATTGCCAGACTCTCCGTGTCATTATAATACTTGCTGGCCTAATGCGAATTTATGCCGCGACCTGTACATGTGTATGGTTTTTGAATGTATCAGACGAGGCTACAATTTTCATTTGTATAGTATCCAGGTGCTATGTAATTTTAGAGATAAATGTTATTTGTGGGTATTATTTCAACAACACCTCATATTTGGTAAGCCACAGTTACCATTAAGAACCTAGGTATTCACTTGGAGGATGTTCGAGGGCAAAACTACTGGGCAAATGGAGATAAATCATTGAACATTTCATTATCCCATAGCACAATGAAAAATGATATTTGTCAAGTACAGTTATTAACCTCGCTGTGTACTAAAACCTTCTTATCATTCCACAATCAGACCCAAGAGAATGAAAGTCTTTGTATTTACTGGTTTTATTCCACTTAAATGCCCCGGCCACAGCAACAGAATTGTGATGCTGATGTTCAGTTCAATTGATCAGCTTTAAGCAGTTCTTAATTGTTTCATGTGTTAAATACATTTAAACAATGAGAAGTTTTTCATTGCAGGTGCAAATCTCGTCTGGTAGAAACGGAAATGTATGCCAGTGTTATGTGGAACATAACAAAATTCCTTTTCATACACAGCAACTACAGTTGTAGTGGAAAGAGTGTGAGAAGTATATTTAAAATTGTTAAATTATCCAGCTTTTCAGAGTTTCAGAGTTCTTCATCTGAAGGAAATCGCCAAATGATAGCAAGATAGTTGTCACTGTATTACCAGTAAAGTGCGCTTTGTGAGTGCCTGACAAGACATTAGTGTTTATACATGCTCAGTCATCATAATTTCATATTGGTTTAAAGTTTCAACATTTCTTGTAACTTAGTTGAACAATAACAGAAGAATAATTGAGTTAAAATGATTAATTTCTCATGTTTTCTCTCTCACACACACACGTACACACATGCACCCACAGCTGGCACGTGTTTTCGACGACAAAAAAATATTCTGGGTGCTGGATGTGCATATAGCAAGGTGCCGTAGCATTTATACACGCGCAATGTTCAGTTCTCTGCTCCCAACTTACCGTACAGACTGAATGATAAATCCCAGAAATGGGGCGATTATCCATGCTGAGTTCATCCTCTACACATAGAAAAAGTGCTCTACTTATGAGTGTAAAATCAGATATTTAACTGTTAGAATTCATGAAGAAAAAACAGTGTTTCAACAGGAAGATTAATACTTTTTAAATCGATTTCATAGTGGGGCATGTCAATTGCCTGCATCACTAACTCCAGAGTTGTGAGTGAGTGACAGCTAGTTCAAAATAGAAGTCTGGCTACCCCTGCAAAGACCATAGGTCGCATATTTTCTAAAATCTCTCTTGTGTTCGTTATTAATACACCATATGTAAGCTCTTTATATTAATCGTCAGTAGTTATACTAATTTCCTTTATATGCTTAGTGTGATAAATGCAGTAAGTTACCAGAAGCCGTAAAACAAACTAGGTTTGACAGCATTCATCATATATATATACAAGTCTCAATGTTATGGTGCGTGTTCAAGGTTCAGCCTCTTGCCCCTTGATCACGACCGACTGTTCTAGGGTTCGTTTCAAGACCGGGTCTAGTACTGACAATTAGACGAACAGGGCATGAAAACTCGGCTGAACCAACCTTACAAGTATATTGCCTTAGTTTACAACACTGAACAAGACACAGATACAATATCTCAAAATAGACTATTTAGGCACAAAACACAAGTTAGACTAGAGGAATTGGGACTGGGCAACTGGACTGCTTGGGTAGCTTATAGGTGGCGGCCAGGTGTGGGGAGAGTCCTGGGACGGTCGTCTTCTTGCAGGAGACACGGGACTCTCGCCAGGGGCCGGGTCGTCTGGGCTGGACTGCTGGGCAGTGTAGAGGAAGGCCCTTTCCTATCAGGGCCTCGTCGTGGGGTCCGGCTCTCGGGGATCGGGCCAAATAGGGAGCGCAGGCGCTTTTGTCTGCGCCTACTCGGGGAGGTAGAGTTCCGGCCGATGGGGCTGGGAATGTCACGCCCTGGGGTCCTGGGAACGCCCCTGGGAGTCTGGGGGCTGCAGCCTTCCTTCGGTGGAGTCGTCATCAGGGGTTGTCTGCGGCGGCCCTTCTGTCAGGAGTCCGACAGCCGTGGACATCGTTGGGACACCGGCTGCAGGGCGCAGATCCCCAGGCTGCTTACAGGGCCTCTCCAGAGCTCCTCCAACTGCAGCTCCTCCAGGGGTTCACCTCTGTGGGGGGAGAGAGAGAGAGAGAGTGAGTCCCGCTCGGCCACAGGAATGGTGGTGGGCTGAGCCAGGAACGTCCTCCTTAGGGAACGTCCTAGGGGTAGAGGATAGGGAGCAGGTGGTGGCCTGATCTGCCCTCCCCGTGCAGACGGTGGCCAACACGGTGGTTCCTCTGACCCCAGGAACTGCAGGAGGAGAACGGACATTGGCCTGTACTCCCTACCCGACACGGACGGTGGCCTCTGTCACGGTCCTGCTCCCTGTGGAGGGGGCGGCCGGAGGATGGACTGTGGCCAATCCTCCCTTCCCTGTACGGACAGTGGCCTGTACCATGGTGCCGCCGCAGGTAACAGCTGAGAAGCGGATGGTGGTCTGTTCTGCCTCGTGCTCGACACAAACGGTGGCCTGTGTTTTGGTCCTACGGGAAGGTACAGCTGAGGAGTGGACAGTGGCCTGCTCTGCCTCGTGCCTGACACAGATGGTGGCCTGTGTCGTGGTGCTACTCCTAGAGGTGACTGCCGGTGAGGAGCGGACAGTGGCCTGCTATGCCTCTTGCTTGACATGGATACTGGCCTCTGTCGCGGTCCTGCAGGGGGTAACAGCTGAGGCGGCCTGCTCTTCCTCTTGCCCGACACGGACAGTGGCCTGTGCCATGGTGCTGTCTGGGACCGTGGAGGCAGTCCCTCCCTGAACCTGGCGTGGACTGTCTTGGATGGAGTGTAGGTGACAAGCTGCAGTCCTGGCGGGTGTTGGGTTGAGGGTGAGAGAGATGTAAGGCGGTCAGAGACGTGAGCCTGTCTCGCCCTGAGCCTCTATGCTCTTTACCTGCCCCTCGGTGGTCTCCTCCTAGGGTGGGTGTTGCGACATCTGCCTCCCCTTCGTCTCCTCCTAGGGTGTGTGTTGCGACACCTGCCTCCCCTTCGTCTCCTCCTAGGGTGGGTGTTGCGACACCCCTCTGTTGGTCTCCCGTTGGGGTGGACATTTCATCACCGTCGTGGGGGAGAATGTCACGTCCCCATGGCTGGAGGTGGTAGGTGTCTGAGAGGGCAGCTTAGTGGGTTGGCATGAGGTGGTAGAGGAAGGTGGTCCAGTAGTCGGTGGTCTGGTTTGGTTGTTGATGGGTGTGTTGGTGACGAGGAGGGTGGAGGTGTGCTGTGCATGCTGGAGGAGGCGAAAGAGTTGAGGCGTCCCACGTACACGTAGGTGTTTTCCATGGGCGAGGATCCACTCGTTGAATCTTCATCCTCGGTGATGTGGTGGGTCGGCATCCTCTGGCTGTATGCTGGCTAGTGGTGGTGTTGCCCTGCTTTTATATGGTTATGAGGTGCAAATCCTCCCCCTGGGGAGTTGAGGGGGTGGGATTTTCCATTGTGCTTGGTGTATAGGTAAGGTGATGTGGGTTGTGTTTGGCATGTGGGGGTTGGAGGTTGGTTGTTTTGATGGTGTGGGTGATGTTAGGGGTGTGGGTGAAGGTGTGGTTGTATACCTGGCTGTGGGCGTGAGAGGCGCTGGATCAGGTCGTTGTGGTGGTGGGGACTGGTGTTAGTGGTAACTAGAGATGTGGTGTGGTGGAAGGGTGTGCTGAGGGCGCTGGTGGTGGGGTGTGGGAGTCCATGGGTGGTGTTGGGGTGGTAGTGATGGTGGGTGAGGGGTTGGGGTGGTAGTGGTGGTGGGTGAGGGGTTGGGGTGGTAGTGGTGGTTGGCGAGGGGTTGGCTTGGGAATGGATGTGAACAGTGGGCGCGAGACGTGGAGGAGGTGAAGGAGACAATTGCGTTGGTGTGTGGTTGGTGGTGTAGTGGCAGGAGGTGAATCCTGAGGTGAGTTCGCTGGGGATGATGTCGGAGGTGAAGGGGGTGAGGAGTGGGAAGTGGGTGTGGGAGATTATGAGGTAGGCGAGGGTGAAAAGTAAAACTTGTATGAATCAGATGTGGGGTGTGGGACGGCTGCTGGTGGTGTGGTGGGCTGGGGTCTGTGCAGGTGACAGTTGCTTGGCGTTGAATGGGTGCACATGTCGATTGCGATAAGTGCAATGGGTATCGTGATACTTGATAGAGACTTGGTAGGGTTGGAAATGCTGGTGATGGTGTAGGGCCCCATGAACTGTGGTGAAATCTTTTCAGGTGTGAGGAGGCGAGCAACTACAACCAAGTCTCCTGGTTTGTAGGTGCGGGCTGAGGTGATGTCGGGTTGTAGATTTTGGTGTTTTTGTAAATGGTGCAATCATCTTTTGAGGTGGTGGAGGGGGTCAGATGTCGGAGATGTGGAGGGAGGATGAAATGATGTCGTAGTGGTAAGAGGAGAGGAGCCTCTCTGAATACTCTTTTGTGTGGAGAGATGCTGTCTTGCCGAGGGTAGGTGTTTGTGTCTCATTGCACGATTTTGATGTGTGGTGGCCAGTCTTAATTTTTGGTTTCTTCTATTCTAGACTGCACCTGGTTGAGGAGGGTGCGGTGGCTCCTCTTGCACGCTTTGTTCCCCTGGGGCCAGTAGGGAGAGGAGTGCGAGATTTTTAAGCCAAAAATGGTGGCTAGTTTTCCCATATTTTGCTGGTAAATTCAGGGGCATTGTCTGAGTGCAGGGCTTGTGGATACCGAAGTAGGGGAAGATGTGGTGGATGAGGGCATCTGTCACTGTTAGGGCGCTGTGTTCCTTGGCAGGACAGTCAGTGAGGAATTTGGAATAGGTATCCACGAATGTGATGATATATTTATAGCCAGGCTTAGGTGGGAGTGGGCCGACTATGTACACTGATAGTAGCTGCCAGGGTTTGTGGGCAGCGATTTTCCCCAGGGGGCTAGTGGTGCAGGTGATATCTTTGGACAGGTTGCAAGCTCGACAGGCCTGGGTGACCTGTTTGGCTAAGTTGGAGGGGCCTGATGTCCAATAAGTGTCGTTAAACACTTGCAACAATTTCTTAGTGCCCAGGTGAATGCCACTGTTGGAGGTGGGTCATGGTGTCAAGGGCAGTGTCGGGGTGAAGCACTATGTGGCCAGACTGGGTGAATAGGTGGTCGCCCTGCTAGTGTAGTTTTGTGAATATTTGGGGTGGTATCTAGTGGGCCCAATCTCTGTTGTGCCACTGGTGGAGCAAGTCTGGTTCGGCGTGGATGGAGGTGATTGGCAGTCAGGACAGGGCATTGGCATTGGTGTGTAATTTTCTGGGGGGGTAGGAGGTTTCATAGTTGAATTCTTTCAGGGTTTCTCTCCATCAGATGAGTTGGGCGTTGTGGGTGTTTGACTGGCACAGCCATTGGAGAGATTGGTGACCGGTGATGATGGTGACCTGTGTACCAGAGAGGTAGGCCCGGAAGTGTCCTAATGCACATATGATGCCCAGGCTTTCATGTTCTGTGGCGGCATAGTTTTTCTCGGCCTGGTTGAGAGTGCGGCTGGCACAGGCGATGATGTGTTCTCACCCCTCTTGCACCTGTGTGAAGATGGCGTCGATTGCCACTAGGGACATGTCAATGTAGAGCTGGAAAGGTACGGTGTAGTCGGGGAATGCGACGATTGGGGCAGTGACGAGTTTAGGGTGTTGAAGATTGTGATCCGATCGTCAGCCCAGGTGAAAGGCTTGCCCTTTCTCGTCATGTTGTGAAGAGGCTTGGTGATTTTAGCAAATCCTTTCACGAAGCACCGGTAGTATGATGTGAACCCCAGGAAGGCGCATATTTTGTGAATGTCTTGTGGTAGGGGGAGATCTGCGATAGAATGCAGTTTGTTGGAATCAGGTGCAATGCCATCCTTTGAGATGATATGTCCCAGGAAGTCTATGGAACGTGCAGCCAGGATGCACTTAGAGGGTCTGAGCTTGAGTCCTGCCTGGCGGATACGTAGGAAAACTTGTTTGAGGTGATGGTGGTGGTCGGCCCAGGTTTGACTGAAGATGATCAAATCGTCCAGATAGGCCAGGCAGATTTCCCAGGCGAGGCCACTAAGGATGAACTCCATCAGGCGGGAGAAAGTAGCTGGGCCATTGCAGAGCCTGAGTGGGAGGGCACTGAACTCGTAGTTCTTTCCGTTGCTGGTCGAGAAGGAGGTTTTGCCTCTGTCCTCGGGATGTATGGGGACTTACCAGCAGCCTGATTGTAGGTCTAAGGTGGAAAACCATGAGGGTCCATAGAGGGAGTTGAGTGAGTTGTTGATTCTGGTTAGGGGGGTGGCGTCCTTTGTTGTCACATCGTTGAGTCGTCTGTAGTCCACACAGAAGCGTAGTGTGCCGTCTTTCTTTTTAACCAGGACAACCGGGGAGAACCATGGGCTGGTGGAGGGTGATAAAACACCAGCATCGAGCATTTCCTGGACCTGCCGGTCTTCCTCAGTCTGCTGCTTGGGATTCTTTTGTCTCGATGGCTGGTGAATAGGTGGTCCTGTGGTGTGGATTTCATGCACCAGGTATGTGGTGTGGCCAATGTCTGCTGGTCCTGACACGAATAGGTCTTGGAAGTCCAGGAGTAGGTGATGGAGGCTGTCAGCTTGGTATGGTGATAGGTGATCGGGTAGGGGGGGGTCTGCATATGGCTCGGCCTCTTCCATTTCTCCGATGAATAGCCCTTTGGGGAAGGTGAGAGGGGTTGTGGAGAAGTTTGCGATGCGTTCTGCCCCTAGGTGAGGGGGAAGGAAGGTGGGGGAGAGTAGGCAGGAGGAGAGGGCCCCAGATGACAGGTCCGGGGAGAACAGGACGGTGGTTCCCGTAGGCCCGTTCAGGTGGAGCCAAGCCTCATGCTGAGAGGGGATGGTGAGGACGGAGGCAACGGTTGTGGGGGAGGGTGGGGGGGGGTGGGGGAGGGGGGGGTGTGGGGAGGTGTTAGGGGGTGGCATGGGGGCAAAGGGGGGGGTGTTGGGTTTACCTCATGATCGCGATTTCACTATGAATTTTCGATGTTTCTCACCAAAAGCGAAGGTTTCAGCCAAAAAACAAAAAGTCGAAAATAGGTCTGGATCTGGGGGTAGGCTGGGTAAAAAACCGGTCGGGACTCGGCGGGTTAAGGAAGGAAGGAATAGTATCCATCCCAGTACAGAGATGGTATACCCAGACCATTAGTATTTGCTTCTACTTGACTCTCTTGCAGCCTATCTTCCTTACAGCAGTGAGTAAAAATGTTGTTATAATATCTCCCTTTCTTACAGTGACGCGGAGGGCACATAAAATGAACGGGGTTTAGTTGATCGACTTTGATGTAAGTAATTAATCTGGTGAAGTGTGTCAGTTTTTCCTTGATTGGTGACATCGGGAATTGAAGCCCTCTGTACATTTCCTTGGAAAGCTGGGATTCCAAGGGGTATCTCTGGTCTCATGCGTAAATATATAACTAAAAAAAAAAAATCTGTGTATCTACTACCTGCTGAAAGAGTGTCTTCTCTATCTCACATAGCAGAAAAGTTATTAGCCTTTGAAAACCATTGCGTTCGGGCCATGTCGTGTCGGGCTGCTCATCTCTCTCTCTCTCTCTCTCTCTCTCTCTCTCTCTCTCTCTCTCTCTCTCTCTCTCTCACAGTTTGGTCCATTGTTTTCTTATATTCTGCCCCCCCCCCCGTCCTCCACCTGTCAGTTCTCACTCTCATATTATCCGCTCTCAGTTTTCTCGAAATACTACTACTTCATTTTTCCCTTCCATCATACACACGCTGTTACATCTTAAATCTTTAGGGTTCCTTACATGCTCACATAATTTATACCCTCACTTTTACATTCCCCATGCCCCCTAACTCCCTCACACTTATCCTAATTTCCTCGCACTTCTTCCTGCTTCTCTACACTCCCCAATCCCACAATACTCCTTACAGTAACTCACACCTCCAAACACTCCCTCACACTTCCTAACCCTTGCTCACACCTTCCCACACTCGCTCACACCTCCCCAAACTCTCACATCTCCCTGTACTCCCCTAACACCTCCCTATACCCCCCTAACACCTCCTCACACTCCCTCGCACCTCCCCACACTCCTTCGCTCCGCCCCACACTCCCTCACACCTCCCCACACTCCTTCACACCTCCCCACTTCTCCCAACACTACCTCAGACCTCCCTAATTGCTTTCACACCTTACCACACTTGTCAGGACACTAAATTATCAAAACACACTATAAATTGCTAGTCACATGTATATTGTTAATATGTAATATACAGGTTTGAAGAAAGTCGTGCCTAAGCTCGAGAGATCTGTAGGAAACAGCAATGCACATTCTAGCCAGGGAATTTCATATGCAGCACAGTATGACACCGGATGGGAAACTCCACAAGTGTGGAAAGTTCCTCACACACACACGTACCCTCATACATGAGCCAACCAGCCATATACAGGGAAAAGTGAAGAGACAGGGCAGAAGGGGTTAGGAAAGAGAGGAGGCACGGTGGAGGAGGTAGGAACAGAGAGCATAGAGTTAGGCAGCACAAACTGCTTTCACCTTAGTACTGCTCTTGTGAAGATAACTTCCTCTGGAGAATAAAACTTCAGTCAAACCCCAGACTCATCTTTATGTTTCTCCTGCCATCCTCAGGAAGACCAACTTGAACATTCTCTCCTCTTAAAATCCCTACAGTCTAACACCCTTCGAAAGCTCTTGGCAATGGCTACAATGTTATTTGGTGGCAGCAGTGGGATACGAACCCATGCCTCCGAAGAGACTTGACCCAACGTAGTCTAAAGTTATATACAAGGTGGAGAGTGGCGAGGACATACAATTACCCAAGCTACATCTACCACTCGACCACTTCACAATAGTCTACAATGCCTTGTATAGGATCAATCCAGGACAACTAAATCATAGAAGAAATAACAGACTACTAGTGGTACCTAATGAAATGATGCCTCACATTTTAAGGACAATACACGATAATCCACATGCAGGACATCCTGGCAAAGGTAGGACAGTCAGACAAGCCCGGATGTTATACTACTGGCCATTGTTACGCAAAGACATACACAATCACATAGACAGATGTGAGTCATGTGCGAGACACAAAGGCTACATGTTACCACCTGATCTATAGGGAAATATCCTGTACCTAACGAACCGTAAGGCGTTGTCGCGGTTGACTTACTTTAGTTACCCTTATCTTACAATAATAATATCTCTTCATTGCTACAGATCATTTCCGAATGTTTGTGATTTTGGTCCCAGATAAGAAAGCAGAAACAGTGGCAAGGGTAATCATAGACCATATTACCTGTAGATTCACCACACCAAACGTATTAATATGTAATAATGAAGGTGGATTTAATTCTGACACTTTACAAGAATTACGTAAACAATACAGTATAAACAAGGTCAATGTCATAGCTTACCGCCCAGCATCCAATGGCTTGGTAGAGAGGCAAAATAAAAAAGTGGTGGATGTGCTACGACACATTCTTAAAGAAAATTATGCAAGCTGGGATGATTGGATTCCCAGAGTGGAAGCATCAATAAACTGTGCAATAAACAAGTCTGTAGGAGACACCTCATTTTATTTTCTACGGGACAGACAAAAAATTACAGTATGAGATTCCGGAAGGTGAAAATTTGCCTGTCTGCAATTTGACAATTATCCTAAACTCTATTTGCGTGAATTCCAGGAGATAAACAAAATGATGAAGAAACAATTATCATTGTCCAAGGAAGAAATGATGAAGACATTTGATGAAAAGGCAAAAGAATTAACTATCAGCGTAGGAGCCATTGTCTGTGGTATCATTCACACCAGAGACAAGAAACTATCACCGAAATTTGAAGGCCCATACAGAGTAATTAAGAAAACAGCCGAAATGGTAGTAATTAAGTCACTGTCGAGTGACGAAGAAAAGCAAATTCATATTGATCTTTTCAAAGCATCTCAAGGAATTTAGACAGTAATTATGTAACCTCGGACACCAAAAAAAAAAAAAAAAAAAAATGAATGCAAACGATGAAAAGAGACTAGAAGAAATCAATAAATACAGAAATAAATTAAGATCACATAGCAAACAAACAAACAAAGGTGCAACTGTTGCTACAAATGCCACAATACAGCATTTACATGATCTAGGTATGATTTAAACTCCTTCTATAAGTGAAACAACCAGCAAGGTTATTGTTCACCAAGAGCCAGTTTATAATGCACTTCATCGTTATCATCGACCTCAGCATGACTGGATTAGCTAATTAATAGATTCTTTTGTTTTATTCTGTAGGTAACGATGTGGGGACCTATACCATGGATTCTCAACTAAATATGAAGAGGATCAGCTCACTGAGACCCTCAACATATAATAAGGAAAGGATGCCTTATAGCCCCAGCGGTTTCGACAGCAATTGTGAAAGATTTAATAAGAAATATAGCTCAGGTATTAACATATCAACAGAAGCTAGTTGGTAATCAAAACACGACAATGATGACGATTGCGAAAAATCTCAGAATGGCAGAAAGAATAACTCAACAGAGTGTGGACAAAATAAATGCAGTGGAAGGAAACATTACACTTTTTCAGCACTTCTCAGTAGTCATGAAACATACTGACATATTTATAATTCAGTTAGCCAACACCAGGGCAGGTTATCAGTCCTTGATGAAAGGTATTGCAAATGCTGGTAATGGCAAGATCACCATTAAATTACTTCCAGTTCACAATCTACATCAAATAATCAGTCAAGGCATACATAAACATGGTTTGAGGCCTTTGTTTCAGGACAGGAATCTCAAGCTATATCATCCATACTTAGAAGTGACTCTTAATACCAACGTCAGTAATATTTGATGTACCATTCATAACAGATACTCAGTTCACAGTCTATCAAATATACCCTTATCCTTATATTTCATGTACCATTCATAACAGATAATCAGTTCACAGTCTATCAAATATACCCTTATCCTTCTAAGAATAATTACACCTTTGACATCATCATCAACACCAACACCAAACTCATCATGGTCTCCAAGAGACAGGACACTGTCACTTTTGTTAGTGAATCAACGATTGAAGGAAAGTGTCGTACATCCTTACACGCTGTTCAACTTTATCCTGCATACATTTTCACGTTTCAGCCAATTGGAACAGTCCCTTGTGAAATGGCTTTCATAAGAAATCACGACATTCATCAGCACTGCAACTTCACATTTCCTCCAGATAAACTCACCCACCATTAGCACATCAGGCATTCACAGTTTTTCTACTTCAATCATAACACATCAGTTTTCGTAATGTGTCCAGATACACCACCATCTCATACTTCAGCATCAGGACTATACAAAGCACGTGACTATTGTCCTGTACTTACACCATCTTCGTCCACCTTACCTACAAACAATTACTATGCCATCCTTAATCACACACACAAATACTTCCAACTATCGCCTGAGATGGATTTAAATATAAGCATAAATATTAAGCTGACTTCACCTAAGTTTGAAATTATGCAGTTAATCAATTAAACAATGAAGCTCTTGGAAGAACTGAGTATAAGTATGTTCAGTCCATATTATGTGTATAGACCAGCTCCGATTGTCTTTATAATCTTCTCCATTATATTTAGAATATTACTACTGGCTATGCACAGAATGCAAGTAAGGATTGTTGTACCTTGCCATTGTGTTACTACTGTGTAATTATATGCATGTGCACACAATTATGTCGCAACTTACAATGTAATTGTACAATATTACTACAGTTACTACAGTTAACTACAATATCACTGCAGAATACTGCAATTAACTACAATAGTACTGCAATTATGAAACAATTACAATGCAATTAACTACAATAGTACTGCAATTATGTAACAATTACAATATTTCTACAATTAAAACTACAATTATGTAATGATTACATTCATACAATGTAACTGCAATGTTCCTACAATTCAGTGCTACCCAAATTATGTATGTCACTGAATCATCAGACAAGTTGAGTGTAATAGTAGGCTTTATTAATCAACTAGCAATATTACCATTGCATAAACATAAGCATATGTCTACTGTACATGCATATTTGTGCTGTTATATGACTACAATATGTTATACAATGTTCTACGTTCAATTTTACTATCATTTATTTACTCCATACAGTGTGTTATAGTTCTACAATATTATTGTGTCTGTACTGTGTTGTGATGTATACCATGTATTAATAGATTATGATAGAATATGTAAATTGTTAATACCTGCTGTCGTAGGTACACCAGCTTGGCGTGACTGAGGAAGTAAGGACACTAAAATATCATAAAACACTACATAATAGCTAGTCACATGTGTACTGAATATAGAGGTTTGAAGAAAGTCGTGCCTAAGCTGGAAAGGTCTGAAGGAAATAGCAACGCACATTCTAGCCAGGGAATTTTGCACGCAGCACAATATGACACCGGATGGAAAACTACACTAGTGTGTAAAGTTCCTCACACACATACGTGCCCTCACACATGACCCAACCAGTCATATATAGGGGAAATTGGAGAGAAAGGGCAGAAGGGGTTAGGAGAGAGAAGAGGCACGGTGGAGGAGGCAGGAACAGAGGGCACGGAATTAGCTAACATAAACCGCTCTTGCCTTAGTACTGCTCTTGTGAAGATAACTTCCTCTGGAAAATAAAACTTCGGTCAAACCCCAGACTCTTTATCTTTCTGCTGCCATCCACGACAAGACCAACTTGAACTTTTTTACCTCTTGAAATCCCTACAATCTAACAAATTTTTGGAAACGCTTTGCGACAGCTACGATACACTCCCAAACACTTTCCCACATTCCCTAACACCTCCCTTCACTCCCTCACAGCTCTCTATACTCCCTCAAACC
Source organism: Birgus latro (assembly GCA_018397915.1). Lineage (NCBI taxonomy): Eukaryota > Metazoa > Arthropoda > Malacostraca > Decapoda > Coenobitidae > Birgus > Birgus latro. Next base: position 13,022 of record JAGKTI010005699.1, on the reverse strand, counting down.
TCTCCAGAATCCCTCACACCTCCCAACATTCCCTCACACCTCCCCACACTCCTTAACACCTCCTCTCATTCCCTAACATCTCCCCTCACTCCCTCACACCTCCACACACTCCCTCACACCTCCACACACTCCCTCACACCTCCACACA
>JAGKTI010005699.1:0-12792 GCA_018397915.1 Birgus latro | reverse complement strand
TTTTATCACACCTCCCACTCCCTCTAACACCTGCCCACATTCCCTCACACCTCCCTACACTTCCTCCTACCTCCCTACACTCGCCCACACCTCCCTACACTACTCACAGCTTCTCGCAATGCTTCAAACACTCTCACACTCTCCAGACACTTTCTCACCTCCCCACACGCCTTCCCACCTCCCTGCGCTCCCTCACACCTCCCCGCACTCCCTAACCCCTTCCCACAGACCCTAACACCTCACATTCCCTAACATCTCCCTATCCTCCCTTACATCTCCTTATACTTCCTCAAACCTCTCTGTAATCCCTCACATCTCACACTCCTAACACCTCCCCACACTCTCTCATCTCCCCACAATCCTTCGCACAACTCTACACTCCCTAACAACTTCCTACACTTCCTCAAACCTCCCCACATTCCCTCCCGCCTCCCCAAACTCCCTCACACCTCTCCACACTCCCTCACATCTCCCCACACTCCCTCACACCTCCCTACACTCCCTCACACCTCCCTACACTCCCCACACCTACCCACATTAATTTCAAACACCCCTACACCTTCTTACACTCCATCCCACCTCTCCGTACTTCCTCATACATACCCACAATTCCCCACATCTTCCCACATTCTGTCATACTCCCTCCCACATCCTCACTTTCTCATACCTCCTCTCCTGTCACATCTCTCACTCCCTCACACCTCTCATTCCCTCAAACCTCCTTTCACTTCGTCACACCTCCTCTCACCCCCTTCCATTTCCCCTCACTTCCTCACTTCTCCCCTCACTTCCTTACACCTCCCGTTACTCCCTCACACCTCTTAATCTCACACGCCCCCTCACTTCACATCTCCCTTACTTCGATACACCTCCCCTCACTCCCTCACACCTCCCCTCACCCATTTCCATTTTTTTTTTCACTCATCACCCCTCCCCTCTCCAAGTCACACCTCCCCTCACCCTTCACAGTCACACTCACTCCGTCACATCTTCCCTCATTTCCTCACACCTCCTTAACTCCGTCACACATCACCGCATTCCCTCACTCAGTTATTCTTTCCCTCACTCTCAACTCCCCTTACTCCGTGGAACACCTTTGATTGCTCCCCTAGCACCTCCCCTAACACCGTCACACCTCCCCTAACACCGTCACACCTCCCCTAACACCGTCACACCTCCCCTAACACCGGCACACCTCCCCTCACTCCGTCACACCTTCATACTCCCTCACGCATCCCGTCACTCTCACACATCCCCTCACCCGCTTACACCTCCCTTCACCCCCACATTTCATCGCGGAAGGATTAAAAAAAAAAAAAAAAGCATTTGTAAGAGAGTCAGATTTTTGGAACTTTTCTCAGGCCAGCTTCCCCTACTCACGAATTACGGCATTCAAAAGACCCATTTGGAAAGAAGTATGATTGTTTCTTGGCCATTTTCATTTTTAGAAAAGAATTTTTTTTTAGTCAAAACATAAAAGATATGCTCATTCATTCTTTTGACTCCTTTCACACAGTGTAGCAGTTTGAAAAGATGAACGGCACAGAGACAGCGAGACGGGGTTCAGGTGATTTTTTAAGGTCTTTCCTCCGTTTTAATCAAGGCTGAAGATGAAAGGAGGACAATGGGGAGGTGAAGGGGGTAAAGGAGGAATGTTAAGATGGATATATAAAGGAGACGTCTTGGCTTGAGAACCTATAGTCCATTTCATCTCGCCTGGATCTGTCGGGCTGAAGTGAGCGTGCAGGTAAGTAGAATGAAGGGGAAAGTAGCCAGCTGGTGTTAGGCAAAGGTAAGAAAACGTTGAGCATGTGTTAAGTTCAGGTAGGCAAGTGTTAAACATGGGAAGGAAGATGTTACGCGTACATAGAGGTAGGTAAATGCTGGTAGTTACCTCGTGTAAATCGGAGGTAAACTGCTGTGAGGCAGGGAAAGACAAGACGTTAACCCCTTAAACCCGATCTTGTGTTTTAGTATGTTTTTGCTAAGTACAGGTAAATATGCTGTGCTTCGGACAGAATTTTGGAACTGGAAGGGTCAGATATAACCTTTCATCAGCACTTCACAGCCAGATGTCGTTCTTAATTTTGAATAATATGGTAGTGGCCAGAAGAAAAAAAATCAACCGACTGGAATGGTTATATAGGAAACAAGAAAACAGAAATGACTAGCAAAGACAGACAAGTGTTAATCAGAGGTACGAGTGTGGTAGGGATAACCAAATGCTGCACTGAGAGGTCGTCAGGTGAAAGGTAAAGGAGAGGTACAAGTTGTCCAGGATGTGTAATGGAGACGTTTGTAGTCGGTGGGGACACCCATTATCCACTCATTTAGTGTAGTGGTACTCTATTATAGGGTAGCTCTACACTGAGAGGCAAGCTAAATGATTTCCTGTAAACCAGGAAATCATTTAAAACGCCGGGCGGTAAACTTATAACCAACCAGCACGTGTTCCCTACGTCTCAGTAAGTGGGTTGGCGGAGTGTTAATGCGTCTCCCCGGAAAACAACTAATTAACAATACAAACAAGAAGGCTCGGACCAGGACTGACGAACAGGTGACGACCAAGAACCGAACAAAGGACACGGTTCGGGTTGCAATGTGGAATTTGAGGGGTGAGAATGATGAGGTGAAAGAGAGATTGTCTAGGTGCTTGAGGGTGCAAAAGTGGACATATGTGGATTACCTGATACTAAATGAAAGGTAAGAATGTGAGAGAGTGGGAGTATGGATGGGGTATATGCGCGGGAGTAGGTGAGAATGAGAGAGCAAAAGAGAGAGTATGTATTGTCGTGTGCAAGAAATGGAAGAAGAATGTATGAGAAAATGGATCAGTGGTTGAAGGATTGTACGGGTAAAACTGAAAGTAGGATTACAAACTTAGGCGACTGTGTGTCTGTATGCAGCAACACAAGATCGTGCAAGTAGAGTAAGGGAAGAGTTCTGGGCAAATTTGGGAGCGTTCATGGAAAAGTTTCAGAGGAATGAGAGAGTGTTTTTGACTGGAGATATTAATGGAAGAGTAGGGAATATGAAGGTGGATGGAGTAGTTGGTGAGTGGGATGCGCCTGCAGAAGTGGAAGAGAATGGCAGTGCTCTAATGGACATTAATGCGGGGAGGGGGTTGGTGATAGCCAATACTCACGGGTATACATGGTGAATGATGAGAACAGTGGGTAGTGAACTAAATGAACGGAAGGCAATGATTATGTGTGCGTGAATAAATCAATGAAAAGGTAAGTACTGGATGGAAAAGCCTATAGAGTTTGGGAGAATGGACTTTTTGACCACCACTTGGTGGTGGCAAAAGTCAAGGTTCAGGTGCAAATGAGGAGTAGAAGGAGGGAAGGAGAGAAGGAAGAAGTCCGTACAAGGTAGGCAGAAAGGTTACAAGAGGATGGAAAAAAAGGCAAAATATAGGAGAAGTGGAGGAGCGATGAGGTAATTTCGATTTGGAGTAGATGGGGCAGGTGAAAGGTGTGTGCAAGAAATTCTCAGAAGAAATCTGTGCAGCAAGAGAGGTGTTGTTTGGGGTGAAGAGAAGACAAAAGGGGGTACAAGGAACAGCATGGCGGAATGAAGAGGTGAGACAAGCTGTGGGGCAAAAGAAGAAAGCATATACTGTAGTGAGTGAATTGGAAGCAGAGGGATGGAGGAAGTTGAGAGACGAAAGAGTAAGTTATATGTAGAGAAGAAATTTGTGGTGAAAAGATTAGTAAGAGTGAGTAAGAAGAGAGTGGATGGGGAATTTGGAAAGATTTGAGTGTTAAGGGGAGGGAATGAAAGAAAATATTCTGGAATAAGGTAAAGAGAGTCAGACAGGGTGATAAAGAAGTTAGTAGGGCAGTGAAGGATAAAAATGGTAGATTGCCAGTGAAGGGAGAAAAAGTGAGCAGATGGAAAGAACATTTTAACCCATTAGTGGCCAGAGTTCCTGTGCGGGGGATTTGCTGGACGGGTACTAGGTGTACTGCTCTCCGCCTATCAGTTAAGCCGTCAAGCTCGTAGGTCCCTGCCCCGGGGTTCCCTTCTTTATTAGAGATTGAAAATGCCGACTTCCATCCATTATATTGGACGCTAGGCGCAAATGGGTTAAGGAACTGTTAAGCATAGATAATGAAAGTAATGTGGGTATAAGTGTCCTGGAAATGGCCGGGACAAGGAGGGAGGTGAGAAGGGAGGAAGAGATCAGTAGGATGTAAGTAGTGGAAGCAATGAAGAAAGTCAAAACTGGGAAAGCCCCAGGAATCGATGGAGTGTGTGGTGAAATGATGGTGCACGGGGAATAGTAGTAGAATAGATATGGAAGATGTGCACATTGCACTGGGAGGAAGGTAGAGTCCAAAAGGATTGGAAGTCTGGTATAATTATTCCCCTGTACAAAGGGAAAAGGGAAAAAGAAGTGTGTGGTAACCCATGGGGTATTTGTCTTCTTAGTGTATCAGGAAAAGTATATGATAGGATACTTGTTGACAGAGTTAAAGAAATAAGAAAGGAATTAGCTGGAGAAGAACAGGGAGGTTTTGGGAAGGGAAGAGGTTGTGTAGATGAGATATTTATCCTTAGGTTTTTATTGGAAAAGCTTCTAGAAAAGGGAAAGAAGTTGTATGTGGGTTTCATGGATTTGGAAAAAGCATAAGTGAATGGATAGACAAGGAGTGTGGAAAATATTAAAAATATATGGAGTAAATGGGAAGTTGTTGAATGTTGTGATAAATATGTATCAGGGTGCTAAGGCTGCAGTGCGTGCGGATTGAATCAGGGATGTCATGTCTCCATGGTTGTTCAATCTGGATATGGATGGGGTTATAAAAGAGATACGAGGTAGGGCAGTGGATGTTGGAGCTTCCCTAATGTGAGAGGGCAGCGTTTGGAAACTTCCTGTACTGTTGTTTGCAGATGATACTGTATTGTTTAGTGAAGACGAAGGGGAGCTGCAAGGCTTGGTGAATGAGTTTGGAAGAATGTGTAAGAAACGGAATCTTCAGGTGAATGTAGAGAAGAGTAAAGTTATGGTCTTCGAGAGAAATGAAGTCAATGAATACACAGTGAGCTTGGATGATGAGGAAATGGAAAATGAGAGTGCAGTTAAGCACTCGAGCAGTTGACGAGTAAGGACCGAATTTTGGAGGATGAAGTGCTTGAAAGGGTACAGCAAGGAAGACAGGTTGCTTATTCTTTGAAAGCAGTGATAAGAAATGGGGAAGTGAGCATGGAAGTATTGTGATACCAACTCTAACAAATGGAAGTGAAACTTGGACGTTGTTGGAAGGACACAAGTCAAGAGTGAGAGCAGTGGAAATCAGTTATTTGAAAGGAGAATGTGGAGTTACATGATGAGACTGACAAATGAGGAAGTGAAGGAGCATTGTGGAGTGGATGTGGATGTGATAGAAAGCTTTAGGAGAAATACATTGATGTGGTTTGGCCATGTGGAGAGGGTGCAGAGCGAGAGTTTAACGAGGAGAGTGTATGTGAGCGAGGAGGAGGGGGGAAAGGAAGGGGAAGGCCGAGGATGATATGGAGGGACGGAGTGGAGAGGTATATGAGAGAGGGGTGTCTGAGCTGGGGGTAGGGCAGTGCAATGGTGGGGAACAGGAAGACAAGGAGGCGATTCGTTGGTGGCCATCTCATACGGGATTAAGGCGCCTGGCAATGTACAGATAGATAGAATGGAGACGTCACGCAGAGGCGGCCCGACGTCAACTCTTATACGTGGCAACTTTCATTTTAATCAAGCATTCACTAGGCTACTTAATGCAACTTGGGAAAGACCATTAATATTGAAAGTATTATCATTGTTCCTATATATGTAATCCCACTGGTTCATAACTTGCCTCCTTAGCCGCGTAAAATAAACTGGAAATGGCAAGAATAAAATAAAAAGGAAGTTACTGGTCTGAAGGGATTAATTAGGTGCAAAATATGACAGGCAGGTGCTAGCCAGAGATGGCTAGAACATGATGATAGGATAAATCTGTTACTAAGCAGAGTAAGGACGTTACAAGTAATGAGTAAGAAAGAAACAGGATTCACGATAGGAGGCAGGAAAGATGAGGCGTATATCATTGGAAGGAAATGTTAAGGAAGGTACACAATATAAAGACAGAGGTAGGCAGTCGTTAGAATGAGGTAGGCAGATGTTGGACAGAGGTGGGCAAGAGTTGGCCTGAGGTTGGTAGACAGGTAATTGTATCTTCGATTGTAGTAAGTAATGAAGGTGTTAGAGATGATGGCAACAGGAAATTGTTAATTTCAGATAGGGAGGTCTTAGAGGTAGGCAAGTGATGAAAGGAACTAGCTAGGCGTTAAGTAAGTAGGCTTTAGATGGAGGTAAGTAGGTGGTAGACCGAGGTAAGAAAGTCTTAGAGATTGGTTAGAAAGATGTAGGAAAGTATTAAACAGAGGGAGGTAGGTGTTATCAAAGGTATGCGGGTGTTAGACACAAGTAAATAGGTGTTAGGCAGAGGTAAGTGTTAGACAGGGGTAGGTAGGTGTTTGACAGATGTAAGCAGTTGTTAGAGAAATGTAGACAGATGCTAAAGGTAGGTGTCAGATAGAATTAGGCAACATTCGTGGCTTTTCCTCTAATTTCCTTTCGGTTGAACACCACTTCCTCTACTCAGCTCTCTCTTCCTCACTGAGACTCAGCTGTCTAAGGTGACTGATGGCAAACCCTTCCCTGTATCCCCCTACTTTCTCTATACTCATTTCACAGACAAAGGTGGCAGTTGTGTATATGTATGCAGCAGCATATCATGTTACCATGTTCTCAAACTTGAATCCTCAGAATTCTCTGTAGTCTGGGTTAGGCTGGTATGTCATGGTCTGACTAAATATATCTGTGCTGTGTACTTATCCCATAATTCTAGTGTGAATAATTCTTTGACTCTCTTGCTTCTGAGATGGAACACATTCTTTCAGTTTCTCCTTTCTCTGAAATCTCCATTCTAGGTGATTTCAATGTTTAGCACCTTTGACTCTCCTCTCCGCTCACTGAGCCATCTGGTGAACAAACCTATATATTTTCTACCTTTAATGACCTAGAGCACCTTGTACAGCACCCGACCCATATCCCAGACCGCCTCGGATAGAGTCCCAACATACTTGATCTTTTCCCTACAACGAATTGTTCTGTTTATATTACAGTATTACCTTTTCCCTCCGCTGGGCTCCTCCGATTACACCTTATCACCTTAATATGTCCTGTTGGCACAGCAAGGCCTGCTGACCCTCCATTGAAGCGGCTTCTGTGGCACTTTGAGGCTGCTGACCAGGAAACCCTCAGGCAGTTAATCTTTCATAATTCCTGGAAAGATTATTACTTACATGGGCAAGAGCCATCTGTGTGTACCTCGTGCAATACAGAGGTTATTCTCTTGGGCAAGGAAGCAAACATTCCTTTCTCTTATCTGCTGGCTAATGGAAAAAAATCGTTTAATAAGGCTTGTTTTAAATATGTCCACAAAAGGAGAAAGCCTACAATAGGTACTGGCACTAAGCCACCCCTGAATCTAATTTCTTTAATTTTTCTGGCCAGAATCATGCAAAGTCTGTTCTTCACTCTGCTAAGAATGATTTCATTCGTACTTAATACTATAAACTCTCCAACCCAAATTCTTCCCACTGCTTCTGGCACCTTGCCAAAAACCTTTCTAACAACTTTACTTCATCCTCCTTATCTCATCTTTTCCACTCTGCTGACTTTATAGCTGTTTCATCTACTGAAAGATAGAACTACTAGTATTTGCCCAGACTTTCTTCTACAATTCCTCCTTAAACGATTCTGGTGCAGGTCCTCCATCTCCTCCCGCTTCCGATTCCCTCATGACTGACAATACAATATCTTCGATTGATGCAGTTTTTGTCATCACTGGCCTGAATACTAACACGGCATAGGAGCCTGATGGGGTCCCTCCTGTTGTCCTTAAAAACTGAGCTTCTGTTCATACACCCTACCTAAGTAAATTCTTCTGCCTTTGTCTGTCAACCTGTATCTTTCCTTCTTACTGGAAGTTTGTTTTCATTCAACACATTCCTCAAAAGGGTGACCGTTCCCAGCCTTCTAACTACAGCCCAGCTGCATTCACATTCTGTATTTCAAAGTTTCTGAAAAAATTCTTAACAACAACAAAATTGGAGCACCTCTAATCTCTGATTACTATTATTGGTTCTACCAGGGACCTCATCTGGCAATCTTCTCGTCTTCCAACTGTCAAACTCCTGGTCGTTCTCCTTTCGGGACTTTAGCGAAAGCGTTGCCATTCACTCTTTGCATCTCAATAACTTTTGATCGAGTCTAGCAGAAATACTTAATTTCCAAACTGTCCTCTTGCCGTTTCCATCCTTCTATCCGTGCCTTCATCATTAGTTTCCTTTCTTGTCGTTCTAAAGCTGTTGCTGTAGATGACCATCAACATTACCCAAGGACTATCAATAGTGGCGTTCCTTAGGGCTCTGTCCTGTCACCAACTCTCTTCCTTCTATTCATTATTGCCTTCTAAGCTGTACATCTATCACTACTCAGTACTCACTCCAATGCTTATGAATCAGCTCTTCACTTTTCTATTTACTACTCGCAGTATCCATCACAGCAGTTACTTCAACAAACATGGGATGAGGCTATGGCACACCTATTTACTTAAGTGGTTTTTATCTCTGATTGGGGTATAAATAACCTTGAGTATTTAATGAATCCAAAACTCAGTTTCCACATCTTTTGACACACCGCAGTTCTTCACGGGCGTGTCTGTTATTAGCTAATGATATTCAGGTCAATTCTGCATCATCTCTGAATATACTTGGGGTATCATTCTCTCGGGATTTATCATGGATCGGTCACTATGCCTCTTGCAAAATCTGCTGCCATGAAGTGTGCAAAGCTGACTCTGTGCCTTCTTTACCTCCACACAGCTGTTGATATTATACAGAGGTTTTATTCGCCCCTGTGTTAAGTACAACTCTCATGTGTGGGGGGCTGGACTTCCCAAAGCCGTTCTTCTCAACAGGGTGGAGTCAAAGGCTTATCGTCTAACTTTTTTTTTTTTTAATGCAAGGAAGAAGGAACCAAAGACCATGGGCCCACATACTGTTCCCTCCAAGAAAAAACAAAAACAACACAAAAGAGAGCCAAATTCAAGATCTATTCATTTCGAGATGCCTGGACACACTGCGTTTGAAAGACTGGAGATCATAGGAAGTAGGGAATACAGACAGATGAAGACAGTTCCAGAGTTGACCAGTTGCATAAACGACGGACTGGGAGTAACGGTTAACTCTTGCATTAGAGAGTTGGACAGAAAAGGGATGAGAGTTTGTTGCTAGTCGAGTAATACGTGCCCGTCGTAGAGGTGGAGGGATGCAGGGATGCAAGCAGACAGTTCAGAGGAACAGTGACCGTTGAAGTAGGGATAGAAGAGAGATAAAGATGCAACAGTGCGGCGAAGAGACAAAGGTTGAAGGGAATCAGTAAGAGGAAGAGAGCTAACCCATCACGTCCTGATCAATTTCCGACCTCTGATATCCCCCAGTCCCGAGCATTTTTGGATTTTTTTTTTTTTGGCTCAAACCTTCGCTTTTGGTGAGAAACATCGAAAATTCATAGAGAAGTCGCCTTCCTGAGGCTATAAATGGTGCTACAGGTGATGAGTAAGCCTTACATTTTCTCTCTTTCTCAGGGTACCTGGCTAAAGAAAACGAACTATGGAAGGGTTAACTAATTCAAGCCACTTTAAATTACGCATTTATTTATGTATTTGGTACGAATTTATTTGTAGTACAAGACTATAGTGGTTTTCACACATAATATATAGGCAACAGAAGCATTGTTCAGTCACCAAACACATCCACATATGGCACCTTCCTTTATGACATTACAACCTCATCACTTTTGTTTGTTTCTTGCTCTAGCTTCTTTATTTCTTTGTCCTTCACCTCAGGAATCACTTTCACCGTGAATTTCATCATTGGTGAGGCCGTGGGGCAACATACCTTTACTGGCCAGGTTACTGCTAACAGGTGAATTGCCCAGTGTGGGGGGAGGGGGGGAGGGGGGGTTAGGTGGGGCCAGACAGTATCCCCACTTGACAACAGGTATAGGAAGGTCTCCCACATATGCCTACCAAAAATTACCATTGAAACTTGAAAATTGTGCAGTTTAAGACCCTTCCAATTGTGTGATGTACCCGTACGTTGATGGGTGTAGTTGTGACAAAACGTTGCGATGTATCCATACGTCGATGGGATTCCTTGGATTAATGAGACGAAAAGCCTTTGACTCCACCTTATTGAGAAGAGCTGCATGTGGGGAGCCTCCCCACACATGTGAGTTGTACTCCATACAGGGGCGAATGAAACCCATATACAGGGTCAACAACTGTGCAGGGGTAAAGAAAGTTCGGAATCGGCTTAGCAAACCTAATCTCTTGGAAGCAGATTTCACAAGAGATGTAATATGTTCTTTCAAAGACAAATCCCGAGAGAATGAAACCCCAACCATGTTCAAGGATGATGCAGGACTCTTACTGAATTGCTTCATCTCCTGTCTCCTTGCTGAACTGTTGCATATTTACCTATTTTCTATCGCTACTTCCCCTCCATTACAATGGAGGCATATCTGGCAGCAAACTCTCCTTCCTTTTCTCTCCAACTGTCTAAAGCGAGCTAGCCGATACTCCTATTCCTTAATGTATGTAACAAATCAGCTTTGGAATTGTCTTCATCAGTCTGTATTTCCTTATGCCTGTGACCCCCAGTCTTTGAAACGTAATGTGTCCAGGCATCTCGAAATAAATGGAACAAGAATTTGGGTCTCGCCTATTTTTATTTGATTTTTTCTTGGAGAGAACAGTCTTGCAGACTTCCAGCAACTGGTTCCTTATACCTTGCACAAAAATAACGGTAATAAAAGATTATATACAGAGATGAGTAGGTGTTAGGCAGAGGAGTCAAGTGTTAGAAAAGGCAGACAAACACAGGTAAGCAAGCTTTAAACGGGTAGGTAGTCGTCAGTAAGTAAGCAGGTGTTAGACAAAAGTTATGAGGGTATTTTCTTCCTATGATATAAAATAATCAATTGTTAAATGGATCTGAAATTTTGGAGCGCACTAGGCATGTAATCAGATAACAAATTGGAGTAACATTTTAGAGCAACCCTATCGCTATCTTTTGGGAAGAAAATCTGGACCTTTAAGAATAAGAATTAGATGATCTTTAAGTAATACTGTGAAGCAGAAGTTGGAATAACACTCTGTAGCAATCTCTGAGTAATGGAGAGTTTAGCATTACATGGTAAAAGATTTAAGCAAAAAATTTTGGGACAGTAGATTGTAGGTAACTATCTGCATTTGGAAATACGACCGTGCAAGTACCTTGTGTCACAAATTTTGGCTTATTGTCACAGGATGCACTCCTACAAAGTAGCACTGTCTCTGGTAGGTACACTTATTCCCCTGCTTAAACTCAGCACATACACAATTTCTGCTTACAGAAATCAGGCTTCACATTCTACATATTCTACCCACTGTGGATTAATTTTGCCACAGGAGGAAGCTTGGGTCAGAAACCCACGGAAAATATATGTCTATTCGCCAGAACAGGGAAATCCTTTGATAGGGACTAACTTCATGATGACTAAGGGTTTAAAAAGATATGAATCTGATTCAAGTACTGAACTCAACAAAGCCTCTTTAGTTAGTCCCCCCAAACCTTCCCGTTCTGAACCTGTCACGGTGACCAGATGGCACTTTGATAGGGCAAACTGGGATGGATTTTGAAATTATCTTGCTGACATTCCATGGCAGTCATTCTTCTCTAGTGATGCCACTTCTACCCAGTCACACATCAGTGATTTAATACTAGCTGGTATGGATTTAATCATGCCAAGTCAACAGTTCACTAAAAGATCGAACTCTCCAAAACGGTTTGATAACAATTGTGCCAGAGCAACAGCCCAAAAGTCATTAGTATATAGTCTTACTTAAAACCAAAAACATCTGAATCATTGTCAATTTAAAATTGCTAGAAGCCATGCAAAAGCTGTAATAAATCTCGCTAAATCAAACATTCTTCATAATCAAGCATCAAAACTGCTTGACAACCCTAATGACAATAGAATATCCTGATCAACTCTCAGTTCCTTCAATAATAACTTTAACAAGTCATCATCCATTCCCCCACTAAAATCTTGAGATGGCAACATTACAAATGACCCGTGTGGGGAAGCAGATACTTTTGCCAGAACATTTGCCGGAAATTCTACCATAGAGAAAGTCAGCCAGAACGTCCCAGTGCTAGAACTTGACTCTCCCGAAATTGTTCCGCTCATAATACAGACAAGATACGTAAAATCCATCCTAGACAATTTACCTACCAAGTTCCAGGCGCAGATGGAATTCCTCCAACTGTGTTGAAAAAGTGTTCCCCAGAAGTTCTCCCTGTTATAGCTATATTATTCAGACCATGCATACGTACTTCCTCATTCCCTTATTCATGGAAAGAAGCCAATATCCACCCAGTTCAAAAGAAAGGAAGTTCCTCTGACCCCAATGATTACAGACCAATAGCTGTCACATGTTCTCTCGGTAAAGTATTTGCCATTTTAATCAATAAGCAAATAGTTAAACCACCTTCAATCCAACAACTTAATAGTTAGTGATACACAATATTGTTTTCGCCAAGAACGATCCGCCACAGACACACTCAATCTCCTGATCCTCACCATCCATTAATCAATCGATCTACATGGAGAAACTCATGCAGGAGCCCTTGATATTTCTAAAGCTTCTGACAGAG
>JAGKTI010005698.1:0-42464 GCA_018397915.1 Birgus latro | reverse complement strand
CAGCAGGGAAGGAAGGTTGCTGGTTCGTTGAAAGCAGTGATAAGAAACAGGGAGGTGAGCATGGAAGTGAAAAAGTTGTTACATGACAGTATTGTGATACCAACTCTGACATATGGAAGTGAAGCTTGGACCCTGTTGGAAGGACAGAAGTCAAGAGTGAGAGCAGTGGAAATGAGTTATTAGAGAGGAGCATGTGGAGTCACATGGAGAGACAGACTAACAAATGAGGAAGTGAAGGAGCGTTGTGGTGTGGTTGAGGACGTGATGGGAAGCGTTAGGAGAAACACGTTAAGGTGGTTTGGGCATGTGGAGAGGATGGAGAGTGAAAGACTGGCGAGGAGAGTGTATGTGAGTGAGGTGGAGGGGGCGAGAGGGAGGTGGAGGCTGAGGATGAGATGGAGGGATGGAGTGGAGAGGTATATGAGAGAGGGGGGTGTGAGTTGGGAGCATGGTAGTGAAATGGCAGGGGACAGAGTGACATGGAGGCGATTTGTTTGTGGCCACCCCGTTCGGGATCAGGGCGTCTGGCAGTAGATAGATAGAACTGTTAGAAAGATTTGAGAAGGTGAACATTTTTAACCATGTGAATGTGATGGCATCATTAGTATTATTCTTACCACTCAGGTTATGTTATCCAGGTTAGGAGACACCTTTCTTAAAAAAAAGAAAAAAAAAGGAGACCTTTCTTAAAAAAAAGAAAAAAAAAAGTGGAAACAACTCCCCTTTATTTACTTCCTTCCCAACAATAGGTTCCCCCTAGGCTAAGCTGAATATCTGATGGTGCCAAGGATAAAAAAAGATAGTATTGTTGTTGTTGAGTAACCCTGATCTGACTGGCCAAGCAGACCCATCAACCATAGACAAACAACTCCCTCTGCTGGCATATCCCAGGCAGTGAACAGTTGTTCCCTTTTGGCAGACAGTGCCTTGCCAGAGCGAGATTCGAGGATGAGATGGAGGGACGGAGTGGAGAGGTATATGAGAGAGGGGGGTGTGAGTTGGGAGCATGGTAGTGAAATGGCAGGGGACAGAGTGACATGGAGGCGATTTGTTTGTGGCCACCCCGTTCGGGATTGAGGCGTCTGGCAATAGATAGATAGATAGATAGTGTTCAAGTTTGGTTCCTGGATGGACACCACATTTGTCTCTTCATCCAGCTTGCAGGGGCACCATAGTAGGCACCACTTCACCATTTTTTGGTTATATGGTTACCACCTAACATTGTAAATGGTTTCATGGGTTACAGGAAACCATTAGGCTTGTCACTCAGTGTAGAGCCACCTGAAGTGGAGAAAATAAAGTACAGTACTATAAAGTGACAAGGTATGGGAGACATACCAGTAGGAAGGGAGGAGGGCTGGCACAGAAAAGAACGATAAAGTTGAAGGAAGAAGTAGGCAGCATTACATCAAGTGTGTGGACGGTGATCACCATCAGTTACTGTCATGTTGGCATGTTGAAGGCATGTTTGGTGAAGTTTTATGAGTGTCAGTAAAGCCAACTGTATTTAACCCCTTCAATGACAGGATGTACTTTATTTTTGCAGACTGCAGGTGATTCTGTTCATCCTGGGAAAGACATTGCAGACTGGAGGCATTATGTATAGCCTTCATTAACCTCTTTGCCACTTGATTTTTTTTTTTCCCTGATTGGACTAAATAGTTTTTTAGTACCGTAACAAGAGTAAGCTAAAAATATGTTTTGAGCTGAAGGGATTAACTTAGCACTGAGGTACTGACAAGGAGCTTGTATGTGGTGGCACTGTGTACCCTGAGTGAAACAAAGCAACTTCATACATCCCTGCACTTCACTGTAGGGAAAGTACCCTGGTCAGACCCTGGTCAGACCCTGGCAATGCATGGTCTACCACAAGCATGCACCAATTCCCTACTTGGTGTATTTATGTACAGTACTGTACTTTATGTGTAGGGATATCTTCATTTAAGCAGATGCTTATGTCAGTGAGTTTGCTCAAGCAGAAAGACTAGAGTTAAGCAACAACTTTAACAACTTAGCATTGGTTGCCTCAGATTTGTGACCAGGCATAACCTTTTGAATATGGTGGCATTATTATATTTTCATTTATTCTTGCTACCTCCTGGATTATTTTATTCAGTGTAGGAGAGGCCCCTGGGATTGGAGGTGTTAATGAAGAGTGTACCAGTATCTGACCCTTCTAATTTGAAAAGTCTCCCCTAATTTGATTAAAATTGCCTGGAGGCAGCATGAATAAAATTTAAAATGTATGATACTGGGCTGACGCTGATCTTTATGAAAGATGTAGCTAATGGCTAACTTCTTCACAACAGTGATATTGATGTCTGGTAATTTGACTCATTAAAGGAGACCTCTCACTACAGTGTTACCATAGATATAGCCTTCTTAATAGGCATTATGAACAGCATATTGGAGCAATTGAGGAAGGCTTTTAAAATGGATTATGTCATATGGCAATTGTGAAGAACTCAGGTGCCATGGTATATGTAAAAAAAAAAATTGTACACATACCAGTGTGGATACAGTTTTCAGTATCATTTTCAAGAATGGTTATGGCACAGTAATAAAAAAACCTAGCCTGATCTCGAAAACCATGTCTTTAGACCCACATTATGCATTCGTGTTGTTTTCACTATGCTTTACTTCAGTCTTGACATGAGCAATGGAGCATATTCAGATTTGCAGCATAGTGTCCCTCTCCCCCTTCATTATTAAATCCTCATTAAAGGAGGGGATGTTGAAGAACCATATTGAGGAAAACAGCTGTTAAACACATCAAATGCAAATCATCTATGATCAGATAATATTGTGTAATGATGACCCTTAGCCTACTCTGCCACAAGCTGGTGATGCATGCTGGTATTTCACTATCCAGACATTTCACTATCCACACATTTCTGTCATTTCCCCATCTAAGAGAACCAACCTAATTTAGGATGAAGTAATGAATTACTGCTGAAGTTTTTCAAAAGTTTACCCTTCTGAAACAGGTTCTCATTGACAGAACAGGATATAAACAGGTGTACATATATATAGAGAGAGAGAGATAAGATAATTTTTATATTATTAATTTATAAAATAATTGGTTCTTCCTAATAACATGCAAATTTTATGTGATCCATACTGTGTCACAAGTGACACACACACACACAGTGTGAGCCATCTTTTGTGACTGTCATTTACTTGTTGCCCACATTGTGCAATTTCTTTCCTGATTGAACCCAGTTTAACTCACTGACCTTGGTTGCATAGCCGCCATGGCCAGTGTTATGTAAGTGCCCATAGTATACAGCATTGTTGTATGGTACACTGCAGTGCATTAATTTCTATGCTGTCCAGGAATCAAACCACAGTCAGTGAAGGTTGTGTGAGCAGACAGACATTACACCTGCCTCCTCCCTCCCTGAAGGATTGATGTTACTGTTTATCAAGTTGCTGTCTGTCACAGTGTGATCAGACAGACATTACACCTGCCTCCTCCCTCCCTGAAGGATTGAGATTGATGCTAATGTTTATTAAATTGCTGTCTTTCACAGAAGAAGTCTGTAGTGTTGGCATCATAAGGTTTTCATCTCTTGCTTTAAAAAAATGTATATACATTATATGTAGCTGCAGCAATAGTAAATTGCAGTTACAATGATGAGCTCACTGACTGCATATCTTCTTTTCTGGTGGGCATGCAACAGCTGTTGTCCAGCTATTATAAAAGAGATTTAATGAATATAACCAGTCATTGATTTGCAATGATTCATACTTTTCCAGTCCATTATTCCTCCACTCTTTGACGTAGTCTGTCAGAAGGAATGTTCAAACTGTGAACTAAGCAGATCTAGTCTGAGTTGTATTGTAATTTTTATGAGCAATGTCTCTCTCATTACATAGTTTGCACATAGTTACTCTGTATGAGGATCCCTGTGGAGTAACTCCGAATGTACCAAACTCAGAGAGTGGGAATCTGGAGGATTGACTTTTTTTTTTTTTTATAACATTATTGCTTTCGGAGTTCCTCCACAGAGCAGTGTTATAAAATTAATATGAAGTGCTCTGTGGAGGAACCCTGAAGGGCCTGTATGTCCTAAAATTTGTATTGTATCCTCCATTTCTCAGTATAGATTTTGACACAATCATAGCTACTCCTTATATAGTACTTGTTTAAATATATTGAGCGTTGCATTAGCAAGTGTTTTCTCTTGATCAGTAATTTGCCACCAGAACTAGCCGAAGAGGTTCTCACACCACTCTATTGGTATTGTTAATTTGGAAGTAGCTACCAGGAAACCCTCATTTTATAATCAGTTGTTATGGAATCATTCACGTATGCTTATGCAGTCCTAACATTTTAGCACCTGTTTTTGATACACAACTGCCATTTTCTCATATACCATCACTACAGTTCACTACAAAGACCTATTACAGGTATTCGATATACAATTGCTGATTTTGATATACAGTACGATCAGTCATCATCTGATCGGTTATCCATGAGCATACCCCAATCATGTAGCAAGATTGACCTATATCTTGTACCATTCCTGAATAAATACAGTGTATGTGATTGTGTTACATTGTTACCATTCCCAAGAATACTGTAACTAATTCAGATGCACTCATTTTTTTCAGAGTGCTAAATGAAGAATGGCTTTTGATGTTGTAGAAATGTACATGTGAATTACAAGATACAGTACATATCAGTAGACCAGAGGGTATTGTCATCAAGAACACTGCCAATGGATGGAAGAAACACAAGATACTAATCATCAGGAGCTCTGCCTTCAAGTGGAGGAAACACAATTGATGGACTGCTGTGATCTAGATCAACCTGTGCTTCCAGTACCTTGTGCCTTGCTGTAACCCTAATATTTTTTCTAGTGATATAAATCATAAACATACTGGTGATAATTTGTACCAGAGAAATGCCACTGATACTGCACTAGGCTAACAATGAATACCAGTAGCTGCCAGAGTACCCACAGTGTCTGCATAAGGAAAGTTTGACAAGAAATTATCTTCAGTTTGGTTCAAGTGCAATAAAAACTTCAGAAAATGGAAGAATCTCCAGCATATTTCGGCATAGTGGACTATGTCATTTTTGTTTCAGTTTTATTGATCTCCTCTATGATTGGAATATATTACAGGCTGACTGGAGGAAAGCAGAAGACTTTTAAAGTGAGTAGTGTGTGACTTGATTATAGCTTACTACAGTAACAGCTACTTCCCCTCATTTTGGTGTCCTGTTATATCAGCCTATCCTTTATTCCTGAATGGTGTCTGCTAATTTGATTTTTTTTTTTCCTGATGTGTCATGATATGATCATAATTTTGCTCAATCATGTAACTTGGGAACATCTCAGATAAATGAAATTGTTTGATACATTACCAAGGATAAGATAGCTGTTAAAAAAAAAAATGGGTTTAGGGGGATATTGAGATTATCTTTAATTCCTATAAGCTGGGGACTGTTTTTTGAGTTTATTAAAATTTAAATGGCTGTAGTAGCTAGAGTGAAGTTAATATGATGTCCCTGGACTGAAGATGTTAAGAATGTACCATATTGTACCATACCACTCAATTTGTATAGGATCAGAGAAAGGTAAACACTAATGGTACCGTACCTACCATGAAATGTACCGTACCAGTGTGTAGTCGGCAGTGCCACAGGTAGGAAAGGAGTCAGCTGCTGTAAGTAGGATTAAGTCTGGCAAAAGTAGCTGGAAGGACTGAGAAATCAGAATAACATTATCACTGTATGTATATGTGTGTGAAGTAATAGGTGAAGGATTTGGTTTGATGAAGTACTAGTATGTATGAAGGAGGACGTTTTTTTTTTCTTTTAAATACCTGACAGAATAGAAGGTGAATATGACATGCATCTATAAAGAAAAATAGAAAATATGTAATAATATTCAAAGTTAAGGCTTGTGAGATGGAACAAAGATTCCAGGGTTTGAATATGTGAATGATTATGTGGTCCATTTCACTGGGTACCAGTATGCTGTTGATGGTTTTTCCACTTTTGTATGTTCTCTTCCATGTTTCATGATCCTACTTCACCCAATATTTAGATGGGAAAAAGAGTCAGGATCTATCTGTCTATTTATCTGTTGCCAGATGCTTCAGTCATGTAAGGGGTGGCCACAAATAGATCATCAGGATGTTCCTGCTAAATAATTTGTGGTGTAGAATTGGTAAATATTATGCACAAAGTAGATATAACATGTGGTGAGGAAGATGGTTTTTCGGATGTCATTGTGTCAGTGGGACACCACTTTGTGGTGGCATCACTTCCTAGGGGATCTCCTGGGAACCCAACTGTCCCATCCCAGTGGAGTGACGCTGCTGCTGTTGCAGGGCACCTTGCCCACCAGGAATGCAGCAGCCAGGGTGCTGATCTCTGATCTCCTTACAGGAGATCTGGTGAGGGCAGTTGGTTTCCCCAGTTGCTTTGGTGTTCCATCTCAGTGACATAGCAGGCAAACCAACAACAGCACTACAACAACTGCTTAAGAAGTGTTTATATGAACTTAGACATATTGTAGAATTAATCTGATTGGATGATGGATGGATGGATCTGTTCAGGATATTGATACGCTAGTTGCAGATCATAACAGCAGTGAATGAGCCAGGATTAAAGTGGCCAGAGAATTAAATTTGCCAAATACTGATAATGCTGTGTGAGTTGTAGAGTGAGAAGCAACTACAGAACTTAGTGCTAGCAGGTAAAGTAATTTGATAGTTACTGTACATTAATGTGCATAGTAAGATGAAATTGATGTTATAAATTGTTAGAAGTAGGGTTGTGAAACTGAAGGTAAGAATTGTTACAAGGTTGTGGTGTATTGTATAAGAAGGTAAAGTAGGAAGTTATTGATATTAAGTCATAGTAGTGGGTACCAAAAAGAATATTTTGAATGATGGAGGTGGAGAAAATGAGAAGCTTTAGTTGTCCAGAAGCAGTAATATGTTAAAAAAACAGGGACAGGGTGTTGTGGATACTGCTGATATATCAACTTCAGCTATACCATTTATTGAAAAGGTGCACTGTACTGTGCTGCTACAATCACTTATCATGTGTTGCAGGAATATATGCATGCTGATAAGAGCATGTCTGTGCTGCCAGTGGCCTTCTCCCTTATGGCATCATTTATGTCTGCCATAACCATCTTGGGAGTGTCTAAAGAAAACTACAGCTTTGGCACCCAGTTTGTTGTCATCAACATATCCTACATCTTATCCACACCTATTGTCTGCTACCTTTATCTGCCAGTCTTCTTCGGCCTGCAAAACACCAGTGTGTATGAGGTGAGGCTCTGTTTTAATATAATGGGTTATATCAAAAACAGCTTCCTGTACTGTAGATATACAGTGCCTAGCATTTTACTGTAAGCACTCATTTTACCATTCTTCATTCATTTTGCTTCTTTAAAATTGTAGATAGGCCTACCTGATTTGCCACTTGATTGTGTTAAGGATATTAATGTGTGTGTGAAGGATATTAATGCAGAGATGTTTCTCAAATGAAAGAGTAGTCAGCTGTTTATTATAAGATAATGAGTGAAGGGTTTAAAGATGAAAATTTTGTAAAAAAAAATTTCACTGATTTCCCATCCTTTAAAGATTTGTAAGAAAATTTCTGCTTGTCATCCAGCCCTTTATTGCCCCATTTTTCAGCAGAGAGCAATACCTCCATGTTGTGGTGCTGATTTAATGGATGGCTGTGCAAACGTCCATCACATTTCCCCTACCCCCCAAAAAAATGGATAGTTGACTGCAGAAGGACAGCTTCAGCTTGCAGTCCAGTTTCACATTCATATGAACCTGGAGTCACAGCAGCAACAACATAGGAACACAGAGGCTTAGGGCTAGGCTTTTTATTGAAGATATTTAAGGAAAGGACAACCAGTTGCTTGCTGCTGGAATAGTCACACTAATTCTCAATGAGGTAGCCTTTGTGCATGCATGCAATTTGCTGGTGTGTGGAAGGACTGCTCATTGCTCATTATCAGGGAATGGGCTGCCTTGTCTGCTCAATAAGATATATGACAATCATAGGTTATCCCAACCAAATTTCTTTCATTCACATGGGATATGAATGTCTGAAGCATGGCTCTTTGATCTCATTGAGGGCAGTAACCAGAGGAATGAGGAAGGTCTAGGTACTGTATCCCCCTCTTCTGTACCAGTAGAGGTATTTCAGTTTACTTGTAACAAAATTGCTGGGTAGCAGTAGTTGCCACTTCCTTATACTAGTACGAAGAAAAAATGGATTCCATCTTCTGTCTTGCATTCAGTTGCTGCTCTGCTGTTTTGTTGTCATATTAGTCTTACTGTAGAGAGAATGCAGTTACCATTGACCCAGTCTCATAGTAACTCAGTGTTTAGGTATTGTATTTGCTTATTTTGCAGTACTATAACTTTAAATTGTCATTGTATTTTTTACAGTATCTAGAAAGAAGATTTGGGCAGTTGACACGTACATGTGCGTCCTTAGCTTTCAGCCTCCAGATGAGCTTGTACATGGGCATTGTCCTGTATGCACCAGCTCTTGCCCTTTCAGCAGTCACAGGTGAGAATTACATGGATACATAGATTACAGACTCTGTTAATACTTGTACTTCTCTTTTTTTGTTTTATCCACCATATGAATATCATTTGCATTTTATTTTGCACACAGTGCTTTCACTCTTGATTATTTGTGCCGTTGCCAGTCTAAGTTCTCACCCCTGTACTGTACAGTATAGTATATAAAACGGGCCCTTACTCACCTGCTTTCTGCCCTCCTGCAGCCTCCATTCTCAGACCTTTGTTCCATGTCCGTGTCTTCATAGTACCACCCATCATATTTCTTTGGCCAACTTTATTTTCTGCTGCCTTTACACATTAACCTTTACTTTCTGTTATTGCACCTTGTGCACTAACCATTGTGCTTGTTTATGGCAGCTAATGCCACTTACTGAGTAAAGATGTGAAAAGTATTCTGATTGTCAGGTATCTCGCTTCGGTGGTCCATCATTAGTGTGGGGCTAGTGTGCACTTTCTACTCCACACTGGGTGGCATGAAGGCTGTCCTCATCACTGACGTCTTCCAGTCACTTCTCATGTTTGCTGCCATATTTGCGGTCATAACCAGAGGTGTCATGGATTATGGAGTAGCCAACATCTTTACCATTGCCAATGAGGGAAAGAGACTAGAGTTTTTCAAGTAAGTTGTCAGTGGTATTCTGTTGTATTCCACCTTGGTATGGATGTACATGTGTCTATGTTACTACAGTATCAGTATAGTCTGTCTGTCCTTTTTTTTTTTTTCCCCTTTTTTTTAACGGTATGTCGTTTGTGATTGGAGTGCAGTTTTAAAAATCACAGTTTCTGTCAGTATTGAATAATATGGAAAATTGTAAGTATGCAGAATTGCATTGTTTTGATTTTTAAAACCCATATTTTAAAATATGCACACATCTGCACACAGTAAATATGTATCGTAGAACTGCAGGGAACATGGTCTGGAACAGTATCATTTTGAGTAACACACTGTTAAACTGGGTCACCTGTGTTATAGTCATTAAGGATTCAGTTTAGGATGAAAACTTTGCATAAAAATTTTGTTGGATTTAAACAGTGGTTGCTGGGACACGTCATCATACTCTGAGAAGTTACCGGTAATGTACAGTGAGGGCCAATAGTCGTGCCGTGAAATTTGGTGAAAACATAAGCCAACGGGCTAAACGTCTGGAATATTCTGCCATCTGTCGTAGAGATTTCATAATGTCTCACGAATTGCATTTAATCTTCGGACAAGACCGCGACACCACTATTGGCCCTCACTGTACTTATGTATGGATGGGTGTGTTTGTGCATCCCTAGATTGCACCATGGAGTAATTAGATATACTTTCCTGTGTCTTGCAGTGTTTCAGTGGACCCACGAGTAAGGCACACACTGTGGAGTCTGGGGCTGGGAGGTTGCTTCACATACTGCTCTATCTATGGGGTCAATCAGGCTCAGGTTCAGCGTCTTCTCACCATCAGGTTAGTATCTGTGTTGATAGTGGCAGAGTAGATATTGGGAAATGTGTTGTGTACTGCAGGTTGAAATTAATCATTCAGCAGGACAGCCTCACTATACAATCGACCATCTTTCAGTTTTCGCTTGTATGATCTTAACAGTTTAGCACTTATATATATATATATATATATATATATATATATACTGTACACACACACACACACACATACTGTATATTATTGATATACTGTATACAGTATACTTTTGCTATGGTTCCTACGTTTGTTATATGGTCATTTGTTATCTGATTGGTTTTCCGTGATATTAACCCAAATGTGTTGTGAGTTTTACATGTGCATTGGAGAAAGAAAGAGAGAGAGAGGGGGAGAAGGAAGAGGAGGAAGGAGAACATGAGAAGTTTTGTGGCAGTGTCGTCTGCATGTGGAGGACTGTGAAGCCTAGGGGAATGGATTGTCTTGTCTATGCTTTTGAGTTGGTTTAAAGAAAGTGAAGAAAAACATGTATGAGAAAGTTGTCTGGAGGTAGTTCTTCAAGATTTTTTCCACTTACTATATCCCCAGAAAGTAGCATGGTGATGGAGGTGATGTTGCTGGTCATAGAACCTTAGAAAGTTGAATACAGTACAGTTTCTGTGGATGTCAGCTGCAGAAGGGGTGTGTTTTTGTGCTATATACTGGCCTCTAACCATTTTCTGCTTGTTTCTGGAGAGCAAATTTAGCTTGAAAAAATATATTCTGATATGAAACCCTCAATATATAAACACAAATTTTGTAGGAGTATAATCAGTTGTTTCCAACTTTTTTTTTCATAAATGAATAAATGGTTATGAATCATTGGACCTCCATGTGCTGAGAAGAAGTTCTTCTCAGGAATACAGATAATGAATTAGCTTTCAGTTAGTTCCTCCCCTTATCAGAGTTGGTAGATATGAGGAATAGTATACCGTAACTAACAGAATCACAAAAGTCCATTTCACTGGCCATTTTAATGATAGCATTTCCAGCATGCTTTTCTACATGTTTAGATATTGGTTAGGATGATGATGGTGGTGGTAGTGATGGTGGTGGTGAAGAAGAGGATGAAATCTTGGTGCTGACTGAAAATGGTTTTGATGGTGATAGTAACTGTTCTTATGGTGTTGACTCCGATGATGATGGTGTGGGTGATAATGATTGTGATGGTGTAGATCATGTTAGTGCAGCAGTGATAGTGATAGAGATAATGAAATGATGGCAGTTGTGATGATGATGGTGATACTGATGTTGAAGATGATGGCATATGTAATGCGAATGATGATACCGGTACAGAAGGGTTGTTGGTGATTAAGACAGTGATGTTAATAATATCTGCAGGGATTTACGTCGTGCTCAGGCCTCACTGTGGATTCAGTGGCCCATCCTGGCTGTACTAAGTCTCTCCACCTCGTTTGCTGGCCTTGTTCTCTACGCAGAGTACCAAAACTGTGACCCCATCTCCAGTGATCGGATCTCCAACTCTGACCAGGTTACTTTTCATCATCATTTTTATAGTCATTGTTTTTATCTCAACATTTTATGTACTGTATTTGATATTCTACTTTTGCTAATGTTACATGATTTCATTCTGCTTTTAAGAGACTCTGAACTGAAGGAATTAGATATACCTGTCATTGATTTCTTCATCACTAGAGGTAAGTTGAATAATATCTTGTGGTGGTGGCCATCATTCATTCATCCATCATGCAACCCCATATTGCCCCACTGGGAGTGTACAGACCTGTGACTGGGTGAAAGCATCCAGTTGCTTGTCCTAATGGCATTACGTGAACAGTAAGCCCCAACAACCTTTGTGATTTAATCCCTTTTGGGCCATAGTTGGTTGGAGTGCCTTAGTCCACAAGATTACCAGGCATCCTTTTGTTGGTTTTACGGTTGCCACCCAGAGTAGTAACTAAGGAAACGATTCTGCATATCACTTAGTGTAGTGTCATCTGTAGGTAACACTATATTGAGTAACTGTCCTCACCATCCAGTTCTGGTAGGTTGTCTGATCATGCAACTTGGAATCCCAATTGAGCAAGGAACATCCTGTTGTATTTGTTCACGTTCTGGCCAGGATTCACATCCATATTGTGCCTGTATGTCTATCAGTGAGAAGTGACTTATCCAGAATTTGACCCTGTGAAAAGGGTAATCTTCTTCAAATTCTTATCCCAACGTACAAAGATAATTTGTCAGAATATTGTGTGTCGGTTTCTGGTCTTATAGTGAATAGACCCTTAGACATGGAAAATGATGAGTACTTGTTTGAAACCTTTACTCGCGGTAACCATTTGTAATTGTTCCCGATGTCCACAGCTGCTGCCGCTCTATGTGGTCGAGAAACTGGGGTCTGTACCAGGACTGTCAGGGCTGTTTGTGTCCGGTATCTTCAGCGGATCCCTCTCCACTGTATCTTCTGCCCTGAACTCCCTAGCTGCTGTCACCCTCCAGGACTATATACTGGTAGGCCCTCTGCTGCGTATCATACTCTTATGATTAATTGGTTGTTAATAATGACTCGGAATTATCAGAACCTAGAAAGTTGCTGCATAATCATGAAGTCTTGGGAGCCATCTTATCTGTTTAACTCTGGCTAATGCCAAACAATTTTACTTGACACTATGAAGCCTCATGTGTTGTGAGGATTAAAAATGTGTCTCAGTTTAATTCTTAAACTTCAGGGGATAAATTCCTGGTATAGATATCTGCTTTACAGCTAATATCAGATGTTTTGATTCGTCTCTGGGAAATCTGGGATGTGAGGGTTAATTAATCAGTATTCTTTGAAGTAACTGAGAACTTAGTTCATTAGTTTATTGCTTCAGATGTATGTAGGGATTATTGACCATGATTTTCCAGTAAGATTACTATATCAAGTCATCCAGTTTTTTCCTGAATCTCAGTAGCGTAGCATTTCATTATTCTAGCCATCACATCAGTCTTGAATGAGATATCTGAAATGTACAGTATTACAGTATAGTGGGTATTAATGCTCAAGTGATGGTGTGTGAGAATGCACGAGTAATACTCTTAAACCTGCTTCATAGCCAGATGCATGGAAAGAAAAAACTGAAGTTTCCCATTGATGATTGGAGATTAATACTTTACAGTAAATTAGAAAAAAAAACAGTCTCTACCATGGACACTGTTTTCTGTTTTCCCACAGCCTTTTGCTCCAGTGGGGTGTATGGTGAGTGAGAGTCGTAGTACCCAAGTGAGCAAGGTGCTGGTTTGTGTTTATGGTGGGTTGTGTGTGTGCGTGGCCTTCCTGACACAGCTGCTGGGCACAGGGGTTCTGCAGGCCTCACTTACCATCTTTGGGGCTGTAGGGGGACCGCTTCTTGGCCTTTTCACCCTGGGCATGCTGTGCAAGTGTGCCAACCAGCAGGTAATGCTTCTCATATTCATCTCATGCCATACCATAAGAAGATTCAAGTTAGGCCAGAACTTTTGTATCCTTCCAATAAACATTTCCCTATTGTGACATGAGGAGGTGTTAGGTACATGGGGAGACTGTTGTTCTTCAGGAAACAGGCTGTTAAAGCCAGGGCTTGGAGTTGGACACATTGGGAAAAAAAAAAAAGGTCACTTCTTCTACTTGAATGATTCACAACATTGTTATATCAAGACACATATATACCATTCAGTGTCAAAGAGTATTAAGTCTACAGTAAATTACAGAAAAGGTGCCTACTTAAATTCCATTACTATGTGGAGAGGATGGAGAGCGAGAGACTGATGAAGAGATTGTATGTGAGTGAGGTGGAGGGAGGGAGAGGGAGGGGGAGGCCAAGGATGAGATGGAGGGATGGAGTGGAGAGGTATATGAGAGAGGGGGGTGTGAGCTGAGAGCAGGGCAGTGAAATGGCAGGGGACAGAGCGACATGGAGGCAGTTTGTTTGTGGCCACCCCTTTTGAGATTGAGATATCTGGCAGTAGATAAATAGAATATCTATAAAGTTGATTTACTAGTTTTATGGCTCGTTTGAGAGTCGCCCTATTTTCTCTTGTTGAACTCTGTTGTAACTCAGTACAGAATAAGATAAAAATAATTCTGTTGCTTCTCATCCCTTCTGCAGCATATCATTATGACTAATACCGTATTCTAGTGTTGATCTCCTCTTTAGCTCTGTGGTATATTAAGACCATATTATGACTCAACATCCTTTCCATAGCATTTCTCAAGCTTCATATTCTAATGTTAATTTCTTGTTTCAGTACACCTCAGTGGTAGAATGTACTAAGGCTCTACATCCCTTTCCATAGCATTTCTTTGTGACTAGGACCGCTTAAAAAGTCTTGTTACATTATAGCATTCAGAGTGGAGAAACAGAAATTTAAGGCCATGTTTAAGTGGACAGTATAGTAACAGGATAGGTTTCTATTTTTCCTTTATCCCTAAGAATAAAACCTCTTATTTACACTGCTGTATATTCTCAGGGTGCTATGTCAGGCCTAATCACTGGGCTGATCATGACACTGTGGATTGGGTTTGGTCAGCCCAAGCCACCACCACCCTTCAAGCCTGTGTCTGTGGAGGGCTGTCTTGCAAACACAACCATCACCCTCAATGCCACCACCCCTGCAATATATACTGACACCTTCACGCTTGGCAGTAATATAACAATAGAGCCAAGTATCAGTATTGTACCTGGTCCTGTAGATGGAGGAGATGGTAGTGCGATACTGCCAAATGATGAGGTTGCACTCGGAAGCTTGTTAATGACAAATGGCACGACAAGTGATATACCAGATGAAAGGTTGGTGATTTGTCTTTTGATTCATTGCCATCATCTTAATCATCATCATCTATCTGCTGCTTCTCTCTACTTAACAGAACCACTCCCCAACAGGATATGTGGCAAAACCTCCATTAGGCTACTTTGTTCTTGCACTCACCATCCACTCACAATATAGTACTACCTTCAGATGACATTACACTAAATGACAAGCCAAACATCTTCATATAACCCAGGAAACCATTTAAAACATTGGGTGAAAATCGTGTAGCTGACGTATGAACACCTGGTTATGAAATGAGCAATGACTTTTGAAACCCAGTGATACAGTCTTCAGAACCTAACACAAGTTTCAGAATAATGTTTCATTTCGTTTCGTTATTGAAGGCTCCAACATGCTTGCATGCGTCGGCCTTGGTCACCTAATGGCGGCTCTCCATGCTGTTCGATCTTTGGCAGCCTCCCTGTTCAGTCCCTTAACTCTTAAGTCACACTTAATGACCTCGTCCCATGTCTTTCTCGGTCTACCCCTCCCAACCCCTCCCCCAGTATTAACACTTCTCACCCTCTGTACCCAATTATCGTCCCCAGCCTCTCCACATGTCCAAACCACCTCAGCCTACCTCTCCTCATCACAACACCAATACACTCCAGTCCCATCCTACCTCTCAACTCATCCATCGTAAACCCAGCCTCCCCAGGCATAGTTTAATAACTATGTGATTTAAAATGTGGAACAATAATCCTGAGAGCATTTATACAACTCAGGACAAATGTTGCATTTCTAAAAACATTATCAGACTTGCCTCTTCCCTTTCCACAGTGGTTGGGGTGTGGAGCAGCTATATGCGGTGTCGTACATGTGGGTGGCAGCCATAGGGTTCACCGTGACGATGCTTGTGGGTGTGTGTGTGAGTAGGGTGACAGGTGGCAACACAGTGCTTGATCCTGAACTGTTTTCTTCGTGGATCCATCTGCCATCCTCTCATCTAAATCACAACTCCCCAGAAAAGGTAATTGTAAAACTGTACATCTTCCAGCTTCATTTCCACATAGCTCGTCTCTCATTCATTTTGCTCCTTTATCACACCTGGTTAACACATTAGCTTCTTTAGTTACAGTGGGTTTAAGGGACTGAGCTGTGTAGTTTCCTCATATGTGGGAAGGAAGGTAACACATTAGCCATGTAACCAGGAGGGACTGCTTTACAGTGGATAGTCTCAAAGGATTTATCCACGCTTAGTTGAAAATAGGATGAAATAGTCAAAGAATCAAAGCACTGGAACATTTCTGTCCGTTGAAAATAGATCACAACGCACTACCAATGAAGCATGAGGAGTGAACACAACCTAGGAGGTGTCACTGAGAATAGCAGATAGACAAGAGGGAAATTTCCAAGTCAGGTGATAAGCACGGATAACCGGAAATAGCACATTCCTGACAAAGAAGTCAGAGATGAACTTGTTAGAACATCCCTCTCTTTTGTGATGGACAGCTCTAGGTATTCACTTTTAACCTCCCTGTTATTCTTCTTTACCTGGAAGGGACAACTTTTTGCAAGCTTTCAGTTCTTGATTCTTTCTTTTATATAATAAAAAAGTTTCCATATCATGTTGAATATTGTATCTTCTTATGTATGTCCTTTTATCAGCTCTGTGTATACTGTATGTATCACTTCATGCCTCGTATCTGTGTTGTGTGAATCATTGTTAGAAATTGCTACTTACAATTTTAATGATAGTGATGGATGGTAATGGTAATGGTATCCTTATATTTCAGATGGACTTGACAACCAATGCAGAGGAAGTGTTGGCATCAAATGTGAAGGGTGAGACTGGGGAAATGACACACTTGTAGGCTGAGGGTGGTTTTAATTATTCATGTAACTGTCACCAAGCTTTTCTTTCTGCACGCAACATTACATATCTTAACATTAACCCCTTCACTCTAATGACGTGTCTTTCATTCCAGTCATGCAACCACCATGCAGTTTTACTCAGCAACCTTTTCCGGTTGTAGGAATGAACGGATTAACTAGGGCTATGTCTTACCTCTTCAGTTCAGCCTCTCCTGAAGTGAATATATTTGTCATAAGATGGCAAGAATAAAGTAGAAAGTATGTCCTTAGGATGAAAGGGTTAATAGTCTGTTATTCATTTTCTTAGCTAACTACTGTATATGATAAACATGAAGACATAAAGTATTAAGTATTTTCACCTACTGGATGAGTAAAAGTAAACAGGTTGTGTATGTACAAGTGATCAGATGTTTCTCAAGAATGGTAACTATTGCTGTGTTATATTTATTTGCCGAACAAAAACTTTCGTAGGGGAGAAAAATACTGGTACTAAATTTTTCATAGTTTCTGTGTCTGACAAAGAGTAGGAGAAGAGGAATGGAATCTTCTCCTCCTTGTGCACTGTAGTTCATCCTCATTTCAGGTTGTTTCACTTGAAGTTATAGCATTATTAAGCTGCTTATAAATAGCACCTTTTCTACCCATAAAGTTATTTGTGATATAAGGTATTACATAAATGTTTTGATTTTTTTGTTTTACAGTTATCTGACTTTTATGAACCACAAACATATCCCTTAAAAGGTATTTCATCTAAAGTAGCATTTTGCCTGCACACATCCTAGACTTTAAGTGAGGACCAACTACTGATAACAAGAACAGCCT
The DNA here is from genome assembly GCA_018397915.1 of Birgus latro. Taxonomy (NCBI): domain Eukaryota; kingdom Metazoa; phylum Arthropoda; class Malacostraca; order Decapoda; family Coenobitidae; genus Birgus; species Birgus latro. The sequence goes on along the minus strand of JAGKTI010005698.1, from coordinate 25,008 downwards.
TGCCCCCTCACATATTTGCTACGTTTGACCCATACACAGGGGGATTTGGGATTGTATACTCATGGCTCTTTCTGACCATATCTGAGGCAGCTGTACCCAGGGTTTTAAATTTTACTAAGATCTATTGTTCAGTTTTAAGGTGTTAGTTCATAGGTTTGCTGGACTGCACAAGATCAAGTTTACAAAGACTTTCACCCTTGCAGTAAGGAAAAGCTTCTAACTATACTATTTTTAATCCAACTTGGTCTAAAACTGCCGAGTGCTGAGTTTCAACAATAGATTAACACTGGAATACAATGTTAGTCATGATGAAATGCTTTGAAAAGGATGTAGAGCTGTAGCACTGTCCTTTTCTTCCACTGAGATTTGTGGAATAAGTTGCAAAAGAAAAAAAAATCTGAGCCAGGTTAAGGTGAAATAACTGTAGTAACCTTCTCTCTCCTCTGATTTTTGTCATATACAGAACTGTAAGAGATCAAAGAGCAGTGTGCCAGATCTCCTCCATGTATGTGTCTGAGGAACAGTTTCTGGATGGTAATGCTTAATTTGTGCTGCAGTTCAGAATAATCCATCTTTCAGTTAGCATCATGGACCCCCATTATTGGATTTTGTGAGACTGAGCTGTTGCTGTCAGTATCCTAGTAATTCCATATTATGATAGAACGTGCTGAGGTTCCTGCCATTCTGTACTGTTAGTCATGCAGCCACACTAGCTCCAATATAACCTGGGATTGTACAAGATGATTTAATGTTACATATCATTGTTGTGGAAGGTGATAGAAGGTACAGTGATGCTCCTTTGTTCTAGCCTCCCTCTGCATTCTGTTGGCATTCCATTATTTCAGAGGCCTACCAAAACCCATTTAGGAACAAAGTGATATACTCGTATTATAGTAGTACTGGTATACAGTAGAGTACATCACTTTTCCAGAGTCTGTTTTGATGACGACGACGTAGTTTTACGCTGAGCACTTCCCTCTAGAGGGCCATTTATTGGCCTGGTACCTTCTGACATGGACTCGTGTCACGTAGTGCCATTGATTGATACCATCTACTCTGATTCATTAGACTATAGTGGCTTTCTGTGACATTCACTAAACCAGAATTGCATTCTAAGATTGACATACTTTAAAGTATATGTATATGTGTAGTTAGTGGCTAAGTAATATCACCATTAAGAGTATGGCATAATCTCCCTTTTGAAACTTCTTGGATGTGCCACTGAATGCAAGTTACACACTCTTTCAACAACTATCTTTTTATGATTAGCTTCATCTGTTTTTTTTATTTTTGCTGCTTACCACCAACTTTGGATCTGTGTAAAAAAAAACATTTGTTGTAATAAGCGATGCATCATCATATGCTTTCATGTATTTTCTTACATTCCAACATTTTCCATAAATTACCATCATGAAATTCAGTCTTTTCTTTTCTGACACTTTCATTTTGAGTGTTATCTTAATTCCATTTATACAGAAGGAGCATTGAATAACCCTGGGGACATCACACACCCTTGTCTCATATCAGCATGGATGCTGACCCACTAAAAGGTGTCTGATTTTATACATACTTAGCTTTCCTCATGAAAACTCTTTACAGTATTCAATATAATCCTTCCATACCATACTGTACATATATGATACTGTACTTTTTATAACCACTCACTTTTAGCCTCCTCTTGTGCTTTTTTCCAGGTCCATACATATCTTAGTCCTTCTCACATGCTGATTCTACTCTTTGTCTTGATACATATTTGTGATTCCCACTAAATCAATAAATATTGTACAGTCTCTTTCCCATGCATACTGCTCTGAGTCTGACTTCATACACAGAATTTTATTCACACCTTGCCAGCAGACATACCACATTGAGTTAACTACTTTGTGTCCACTGAGTGAGGCTGAGTAATTTTGGGTCCAGTGTGTATTGTATGTGGACATGGGAACACCAGTTTTCTCCAGTGAACTTTGTGACTGCCGTGGCCAGGTGGATTAGAGTGCATGCTATGAATTGTGAGGCGAGCATTTAATCCCACTCAAGGGACATTGGCTGATGCCAGGGAGAGCATCTGGTTACAAAGAACTGTGTATCCCCAAAACATCTGGTGAATAGGGACAGTACCTTATCCCCACAGAAAGGAGTGCATGTAATAAAACTGCACATACCATTTCCCTACCTTCTTGGAAATCACCCGCGTTATCTGTCACCAGAAATTGTAATTACTGTATCTGTTTTACTTCCAAAATACCCACCCTACAGTTACCAGGAACCTTGGTATAATTTTTGACTCTTTGTTGCTGACCACAGACTGAAAGTTAGATTTATCTTGTTACAAATGATTAGTGAAATTTCAGATTACACTAATACAATCCTTATTTATGAATGAATACAATTTTGGAGCAACTAAAAACAAATGATGTAATTGGTATCAGGAGGCCAGAATAAAGGAGACTTGCTGTTTTGGGAGATGGATGTCTGTTATTTATATTTTCTAATAATTGTATGACTAGATATGTGCAATACTTTTTACTGTTCCTTATTTAACAATTAGCCTAGAGATGTTTTAAGAATTATATTTGTATTTTTCTTTACCATTTTTGTTCTGGGATTCTGTTCTATTTCAGCTTCTTGTTTTGTTTATAACAGTATTCCAAATTAATTAGCTTGTCTCTTCATTTTCATGCACTGTACATGTATAAGGGCATGCAGGCATTGCTGACTGTTTTTGTGTAGCAGATGCTTCCACCAGACATCTTATGCCGTTCATCCTTGGTATGTCATATATAGTTTGTTTTGCTGTCACTAGACACTGTTATTCATCTCAGGGTATATCAGGTTGGAGGGTAGATATAGCCTTCATTGACCCCTACCATTTTTGGAGGTCCTTCTTAACTTGAGTTGAATTGTCTGGTGTTGGCCTGAGCAAAATGAAAATGTCATTATTGTGAAGGCATTTAATATACAGACATTCCCCATACACAAGACTTAGTCCATTAGAAGTAAGTAAGTCTGGAGTAATCTTTACTCAGCTGTTCATAATTGATTGTACAGAATTTCAGTACAGCGAGCTCTCACATCATGCGTGATTCTATAGCGCGAAATTCACATAACGTGGGAGGTAAAATTTTATGTCCACATATAGTCACAGCACAAAAATGACAGATATTATTCAGGCGAAGAAGCTGCCCATTTTTTTGAACACCATAGTACATAGCAGCGATAAATACAATGCGGCCAGAGGCCCCAAATTATGGTTCAAACAGTCATAACGCAGCAAACTAGGGTCATAACATGGTGGGAACAGACACAACGCGGCCATTGATAGTCATAGTGCAGGTTGCAACAGACTGTGATGTACTGTATTGCTATCACGGGTCTGCTCGGGGTGTCGTCACAGTCCACTGAGCATTCCTGCCCAAGTTGAGCCTATCCTCTCCTCATGCCCTGACTGCGCATGTGCTCTGTGTGGTCTTTTTTTTTTTTTTTTTTTTTTTGCCATGGACCCCCCACTCCACCTCCCCCCAGCAAGCCCACAACCTCTTCCATTCAGGGTGAGGAATCCTCCAGTGTTTGCATGTAATGAATTTTTTTATTAGGTAGGTAAATGTCCTGTGGAAAAAAAAAAAATGAAAATTGCCCCAAAAGGTGAACTTGGGGCTGGCTTAGGTACCATGAAACCCTTTACCATATAAAGATATGGCCCTATGATGCGGAATTCTCATAAAGCAGGACTTCCAAGTACAATATTCCCACATTATGTGAGCGCTTGCTGTATTACGTTTTGTTAATGAGGATGCAAATTATTTTTTTGTCATGGTTTACTGTATTTTTGTGTATATAACTTTATTGTGCCTCAGATGCACATGCTTTTATTGCAGTTTTTTTTTATGTATATTGAATTGTAGTTTGATATAGAAAGAAAAATTATGGTAGTTGTAGCTTATTTTTATCATGCTTTTAATTTTCATCAGACTGGGTCTTCCCTAAGTAGTCCAGTATAGTGAAGTTTTGCTGTACTTAAAGCTTTGCCTGCATGCCCTTCAGTTATTCACTGAGGAGTGTCCAGTGTGAATCTCGAAGGTATTGAATTTAGTAATAGCAGGGTTTGTTTGATTTTATAAGTGCAGTGTTGTCTATACCTGCCAGTACAGTAGCAGGTGAGGTAGGTTGTTTGCAAAGTTTTAAACAAGTTAAAAAAAAAAAAACGTTCTATTTATGGTGGCTTCATTTATATTATGATGAGCCCTTCAACCAAAGGATGATTCAGGCTACCACCAGATGGTTTATATTCAGCGTAAAGGAGGTCTCTTGGTAGTGAAGTGGTTAATGAAGGCATACTGTATATCTTTCCTTCCTAATTTGAAAACTCCCTCAAGCTGAATAAAATCTTCTGGAAGTATTGTGGCCATTATGAAAAATTATGTCATCAGAGTGAAGGGTTTAAAGATTATTTCTGACTTTTCACTTTGAGAGTTTTCCAGTTAAATTGTGTCAGTAGCAAGAAAAGAATAAAGGCTACATCCTCGGGCAGAAAAGGTTAACTGCACTCCAGTAAGACTCTTGATTGGACTGATGGACGAGCAAGATAATGGATGACAAGAATATTAAAACGGTTTCAGGATGTAAGAGCCAATAGTTTAGAGCTCTGTTTCGTGTTGCCTTTTCAAATGCAGGCATATTTTCATCTGCAGTTGGTGTGATATCTGTTTGGACTTGTGTATTGCTGTTTGGTACATCTAGTATAGGGCAGTTCAAATGCATACCATACTGAAATTATAAGATCTTTTAAGGGGACAGGAATAGAGTACTGGCTTTGTGGAATGGTGGAAAGTTAGAATAATGAGGTTTTAATTGTGACGTCCTTCTCCAAAAGGTTCTGTAACAACATATGAAGCTTGTCCATGTAGTGCAGACAACTCAGTGCCATGAAATGTTTAATACCTGCAGATTTAAAGGACATTTTCCACATGTTTCATTTGCTCTGTCTTTGTAAGGCATTTAAAGCGTTCATATACATTTTTTGTAGTGTTCTGTACTGAAGACTGTTAGGTAATGAATACTGAGTTAAAGAGCCAATTCCAATAATTTCCTTGATTATAAGATATGACCTGGGATGAACTTGGGACAGAATAATAGTTTTCTTTCTTTCTTTCTTCCTGGTGTATCATGACCTGGAATGAACTTGGGACAGAATAATAGTTTTCTGAAATATTTGAACAATTTGGAAAGTTAAAATAAAAGGGCCTTGGTGTAACGTACTGAAGAAATCTATATCCATTTAGTGGCCAGTCCAGTACAGCACTACACTTCATAAAGAGGATATAATAGACTAAAATTAGCTGTGTTACAAATTTGTTGAGGAGAGTTAGTGTGCTCAGTGTAGGAGAAAGAACATTGCTGGTAGAAGGTAGTTCAAGTGTTAGTGTTAGAATGACTGTGGTGTTAATTATAAGTGTAGGATTTACAGTTACCGAGTGTAGGTATAGAAGCCGTGCCTGTATTGAGTGTTGGTACCATATAGGAAGTGTTCATTATGTGCCTAGTGTAGATGTAAGAATCATACAGTGTGTGAGTGTAAGTGTAAGAATAATTTATAGTGTGTCGAGAGTAGATGTAAATTTTGTTAATGGTAATGAGTGTTTTGTGTATTGATATGAAAATTAATTTTGGTGCTGAGCATAACCCTCTGACTATGAATTACGTTCCTTTAAGTATATTCTTGATGATAGTAGGCCATTTTATTTATCTTAAGAAAGATCTCTCATATTGAAGGGGTTTATATAGGCTGTTTTTTTCTCCTCCAGTTTGAAGAGTCTGTCCTAAGCAGAGCAAAGTTGCTGAGAAATGGCATGAATAAAGGAGCAAGGGCATTCCATGGGATCAGTGGGTTAAAGTGTGCTGAGTGTAGGTGTAAGAATTGCTTATAGTGCAAAATTTATGTGCTGTATAAGACTTGTTAGTGTTTTGAGTATTGGTATGAGAATTGATTACAATGCTGAGTGTAATTGTTGATAGTGTGCTTCAGTACCAACAAAAAAGCACAGCCAGTGAACATCCGCTCTGTGTTCACTGTAATCCAGGCCCTCACACAACAACACACTCACCTCGATCTTACAACATAGAGTAGAACTCACATTCACTTAAAACACAGAATGTGACTCACAAACTATGCCCTCACTCTTACAACATAGAATACAACTCACAGGCAGTCCACTATACCCTCAGTTTAATGCAGCTCCTCACACTACAACACACTCACCTCATGCACTTCACTCACAACAGAGGCAAACCTTCAGCACAACAAACAACCTTTGAGAGCATTTAGCTGAAGCAATCATTTTCCTGCCGGCCAATGAAGTCCTGTCTAGCTGAGCCTGGGGTCACAGTAACAACATTGTGTGCTAAAAGTAGGTGGAAGAATAGCTGATTGACTGAGGGTAAATATAAAAATTGATTAGTGTCTGCTGAGTGTAGGTAAAAGAATCATTAATGAGAAGAAAGTGTTAGTTTAACCCCACTAATTCAGTGTTGCTAATGGATTGACTATCAATATAATGACTGATTATAGTTTACTGAGTGTAGATTAAACGATTATTAATTGTAGACAGTATTTTAAGTGTTGGTTTATCCCCATTAATCCAGTAATGTGTTATGTATTTAACCCTTTCGCGCACTGTAAGTTTTAATAAGTTTCACGGTTCATGATTTTACTTGCCCGCATCCGCCACCAGGCCGCCCGCGCGACGCAGATTGCACGTATTCTTGCGTTTCGCCACCCAAACCTCTAAATATTGCCCTGAAACTCACATCAGCTTATTCACCGATGTTTGTTCTAGCTGATAATCCAAAAGAAAAACCAGAAAAGTACGAATAAAAGTTCATTAGGCCGCCGTGAATAAACATTTCGGAACGTTGATCTCACTTCCCAACATCGTCGTTCGAATGTTTTCCATCATACAGAAAAATGCTATTATAAGTTTTGATAGAGAATTTCATTGGCTTTCTAGTGAGGTGTGTCTGGTTGTGATGCGATTTGTAGTTTTCGAGAAAATAGCCAAACTGAAAGCCATTTTTGTAAAAAAGATTTTTTTTTTTTCAGAGGTATGCTGCAGAAGTTTTCTCACACACCTTATGTTTTTATTAAATAATCTTATGTAGAATTTCATAAGCTTTCTCTTGATACCTTTTTGTTTTGTTACGCCTCATAGTTTCCGAGTAAATCGCAAAAAACTACAGGGTGCTCGCGGCCGTGGTGCACTTTCGTTATGCGCGCACTATAACCGCCTACGTAACAACAACTTTTCATTAGAGAAATTAAATAGTTATGTCCTGTGCATACGTAGAATTCACTGATCTTTATCATGGTTCTTACAGGAAATCGATACATTCAGTAAGTTTGGAGTAAATGAACGACAAAGAAAGAATACTCTTCCTCGCCCGCAAACGAGATAAAAACGCTCAATTTCCCTGCCTCACGAATACTTATTTTCGCTCATTAGGCCTTTTTTTTTTTTTTTTTTTTGTTACTCAGATTATACCCGTAAAATATCATAAGCTCTTTGATAGTGCTTTCAGAAACTCGACATGACCAGTAGTCTTTTTGCTAAGTACAGATACTGAAGCTGAACTTTCTTCCATCTCATATGTGTATATGTAAAAAACAATACATATTTGTGAAAAAAAATATAGAAATGTAGAAATAGGTCAATATACAAATCAACAAAATATTGATAACTCACTTGCTTCAGAGGTGTTCAGCTGCTGGCAGGAGCTTGAAGGAATTGACGATGAGTTAGGTACTGTGTGAGCTTGTGTGTGAGTGTGTGTGTGTGTGTGTGTGTGTGTGTGTGTGTGTTCCTTGCACCACGTTTGCCTAACACATGTGATGCACACAATAGATTTCTGCACGAACATTCGCTGCACGACATACGTAATAATGTCATAAATGTGTCGCTATGTGGCGTATTTTCTTGTCTCTGATCATTACGTAACTTTCCGCTCAGTCAGTCAATGCACGCAATAATTCTCGGTGAACACTCGCAGCACTATTTTATAAGTATATTTCACACTGAACCATATGCAATATAAAACACTATCACATGATTCCATCCCCGCCTCTGTTATTCCCTTCCTTGCTGTATGGCGTACGAGAGCCCTTAGCAACTGATGCATATGTCTATGTATCTCTATGGCATAAACATAATACCTGCTATGGTAGGTCAGTTATTTCACTAATCCAGGCACTATATGTCCCACAGATATAAGTAATGGCTTCACTATAAGGGTAAAATACATCATTTACGGGCAGGGTCAGTGGAAACTCCATTATAACAAACCAGACCCCTGCCTCTATGCCTAACGGCTGATAATTCCTTACAAACAATATATCTATGTTCAGTAGACACAATCACTTCACAGTGTAGTCAAAAACACTGTACAATCACAATATTTCAATAATGGCTTCAGCCTCGGGTGGGAGGGGGGAAATGGCGGATTTAAAGGGACAACGCAACACAGCACAACCCTGCTGTCTGGCTGCTAGTGGAGCACTGAGTTTCTATCGATGATGATGATGATGATGATGAGATTCGCCACTATCACTACATACAGGCACATATGAGCCATTGCAGTGTTGCCAAGGTCTTACCTCGGGAGAGACACGTGGCTGCTAGAACGCTACAAAATTTGACACAAATCGACCGAAAACATTTTTTGGTTAATTTTTTTTTTCACTTTTTCACGCGATATGAGGTCCTCTGCTTTGGCACACCACACCACATGAAACGCAAATTGCAGTCCCATGCGCGAAAGGGTTAATCTCCGTAAGGTGCTCCAATCGGATTGAGTCTGTATAGGTTTATATCCATGGGGTGGTTGGGGTTTATTGCTCACGTATTGCCACTCAGGGATGAGTAAGGCTGGTCACTCTCATCTTATATGTCAGGACCAGCTTGCCTAGCCCCAGATTCCTATGCTCCTCATGGGGCAACATAGGATTGGATGATGGATGGATGGATGGATTTAATCTAGCTATCACCAGAAATTTAATTCAACTAAGGAGATACTTTTGGGAATAGAGGAGCTAGATGCAGTCCCCATTAACCCATTTACAACAAAGAGATTCCTAACTGAACAAGACATGCCTGGTAGTTGCAAGAATATCCATCCATCCATCATCCAATCCTACGTTGCGCCATGAGGAGCGTAAGAATAAATTAATTTAATTCATCATCACAGTGTAGGGGTTATGAGTTGATTATAGTGATGAGCATAGTGATAAGAATTGCTAATGGACTGAGCGTAGGTATAAGAACTGATTATGGTGTTGAGTGTGGATGGAGGAACTGATTACTGTACTGCATGTGGGTGTAAGGTCTCTTCAGTCTGAGGAAGTCGTGTTCATGTTTTCCTTGCCACCAACTGACAGTGTTACTTAGTCCTCGGGAAACCTTTCGTGGTCGAGAAGATTAAGAGAGATTGTTTCTAACCCCTTCACTGTGAGAGGCTTTTCGCTACAGATCATGTGGAAGTAGCAAGAATAAAATGAAATGTTCGTCACTGTAATGAAGGGGGTCATAGGTAGAGTGTTGTTTTTCTTAAGAAGTCTGCCATGATTTAGGAGTAATGTGTTAGAGTGTACATGATGTTCCTTTTTTGTTGATGTCTAGTTTTATGGTAAGTCTTATGCATTTGACTGATTTGTGGTATGGGATCGGTGGAGGCACAGTAATTCCTCACATAGCAGTGTAGACATGTTTCTGAAAACTACTGTATTGAGTGAAAATAGATTAAAGTGAGGGTTATATTCCACCAAGGAAAATTATTTTCACAAGTTGTTAAAAAATCAAATTTAAGGCATCAGATAAGTATCAAAATACAGTATATTTGATGTCATTGTGTTTGTGTATGTACTGTACTAAAGTCTCAAAGTGATTTAAAGAAATGACATATAATGAGATACGTAATAATGTGAGTTGTTCCACCCCTTACCCCTCACTGCACATCCTGACTGCGTAGTAGAGAACAGTGATGTGTTGTGAGAAAATAGTTCCAGTGTTAATTAACAACTTGATACCTAAAAACTTGTTTAGTGAAAACATTTTAAACTATAATTGCAGTAATATCAGGGCCAAACTGTCTGATCAAAGTCACTGCCATCCATATTTGCTACTTTTGAACAGAACTCTGGCTGGTTCATTTTTCTGTCACATAAATCCAAGACTGTAAAGCTATTGTAATACATCCTACTGCCATGTTTATTCTGATGAAATATCATTTTACCAGTATGGCCACAACACCTCAAACTTTTTTTAATTTATTTGTTTATTTTTATTTTTTCACAATATTCTTGCTATCTCCAGACAATTTTATTCACCTTAGGAGGTTTTTCAGACTGGAGGGGTTTCATGTAGGTTTCACTGACTCCTGCAATACCAGAAATCTATCCTGAGTTAAATAAAATCACCTGGCAGTAGCAAGAATGGAATTACAAGACAACAACAGAGTAGGTGACTGTGAGAAATTCATTAGAGAGCCAGTAACTTCGCCAGAAATCACGCAGTATCTTTTCTACTTAATAAGGTGACACTAGGATTGTTCCGAGTTGCTGTGTCAATGTTATGGTGTATTAAAGGCACTTTTGATGGTGGAAATGGTTTAAAAAGACAAAGCAGTTTCCAAAGCCTGTGGATATACCGGGTGTTGTATATAATCATGTTAACTTTTGCTGTTAGCTTGAAATGGATGCTTATTTTGGGTGTAATAGGCACCATTGCTCACACCCATAAATTGGTAGTTTTTTAACCCTTCACTGTGGTGATGTATTTTCAATTTATATTTTGTTTGGTGCCTTGTGATGAAGAGGCTGAGGAAGGCTATACTTTTCCTCTCCTGTTCACAGTCTCTCGTATGCTGATGCAAGACTAAAAGGAAAATATGTTATTGGATTTGAAGTGGTTGAACCCTTCAGTCCAGTGACTTTTTATATTATTATTCTTTTTACCTCCCACCAATTTAATTCAGTTAAGAGATCGTGTTATGAGAGAGTTATTGAAGGCTGTTTATAGAGTAATAGCCAGAGTAAGATGAAAAATACATCATTGGATTGAAAAGACTGTATTGTATTGGACACCCAGAAATTGCATTTGTGAATGTATAGAATGACGACATAGAAAGGTTGATTGTAAAGAGGTAATATATTTATATGTATATATACAAGATATATTTGAAGTGATGTAGATTTGTTATAATTAAGCTATAGGAAGACCACTATATTTCAGCCCTAACAGATGCTGATGAAATAATGGATGAGAATGACAAAATATAACTCAGTATCACGGCCGTTGATACAGTATCCAAGGCAACTGTTTCTGCTGTTTCAGTTTTTAATTACTGTACTAGAAACATTTACTTATTACAGCTAAACACTTTCAGGTTCTTACAACATACTTGCAGCTAAATAAAATTACCTGGGAAGATGGAATAAACACTAAGAGTAGTCCCTGCCATAAGAGGATAAATGGTGCTGTACCAGTGTTAGCACTTCAAGGTGTCTGTACTCGCTCTTAGCTAAAGTGAAATTGTCTGTTGACTGGAATTGTATACAAGAGAAGATGTGGCCATGACAGTTAAGTATCCCAATTAAATACATAATAAAACATACCAGTATATGGGGTGAGCATGGAGGTGCCAGAGATGAAATACTTTAATGGCATGCTCAGAACTGGTAGGCAGGAAAGAAGGGTCTCATACTATAAAGTCCTAAAAGTACGTTAATATAGGTTACCATTAGTAGAAAACCCATCATGGCTCAGTGTTGTGTATCAAGCAGTGTGGAGAAACAGAAAAGAAACTAGTCTCCAAAACAGACTCTTTAGTACAGGTCTTCCTCATTTAATGTTGCTAAAGTGAGTTTTGTTGTTATTGTTACTAATTTATTCCACATCTATAAATTTGCTCAAGGTCCGCTACAAACTGTTCTGAAAATAAGAAGTGTGTGTGTGTGTGTTCTTGCAGTCATGCAACCATGTGTGTCTGTGTAAGTGCATGTCTGCTTGTGTATGTGTTTCCATTTGTGTTTGTGTAGCCAGAAACAAGTATCATATACCCCTTAGATCATATCATTACTAATGTACCATTTTGCATATACACTTTATGGACATTAAATGAGGAGTGCCTTGCAAATTTAGGTAGAAAAATTGCATCATTTGTCTTCCAGGGGAACTGAATTTACTGTAAGAGTATATCAAGTAGTTTCTTGAGGTATATATGTAAGTTCTCTGTGTATTGATCCTGAGTGTTTAAATGTCATGTAGTTGGAGGAGGAATAAATTGTCAGCAAAACTGGTGGGAGATTGAGGGGCAGAAGATCACGAATAAGTTGAAGGATCGAATGGAAGAGTGCAAGATGAAAAGTGGCATGGTTTAGGAGGAGGAAGAAAATAGGATCCTGAAAATAATTTTATAACATTAATTCTGGATCAGCTTTGGGGTGAGGCTCTGGGCAGCTGATAGACTGGTTTTGTTATTTGGCCACTGGTGTTTTATATATCTGTAATTCCATATCATTGACTGCAGTTATATTATCTTTGTCAGTCATTCCAGGAAGTGGCCTTAAAGTATCTCCGAACTACTTTCATACATGGCCAGACTCTCAGTCATTCTTGCCTAGCCTACTGGAACAGTTAAATTGCTCCTCTCCAAGTACTGTAATATTAAGACCACTGCACTATACCTGACACTCAACATGGCATAAATTATGATTTTATGAAATGTAATACATATACAGTACACTGAAACAGCCAAAGATCACTTAGATCCAATTTCTTTGTTTTTTGAACCTGAGGGTAATGGTACTTACTTTGCTTAGTGTGTAGTGTTTATATCTGGAACTAAGTTGGTTTATTTCTTTAGCTTAAAATGTAAGTCAGACTGAAGTGAAGAACGTGATTGCTTAATAAGTCAATTGAAGTGTGAGCAAAATTACAGTGTACGTGAAGGTATTTGAAAATTGTGAAAATTATAACAGTGTACGTGAAGGTATTTGAAAATTGTGAAAATTACTTAAAATACTCTTGCATTAAAATTCATGTGATAACTCCTCCATTAGTTATTAAGATTTGTAGAAATTAATTTTAGAGTAAATATTAGCTGAAAACTTTATTTTCTTACCCTCCCTTTCTGACAGTAAATTACCTCCCTTAACTATTTTGTTCCCTTTGACCCCCCCACATCTGGTGACATACTGGGTTTTTTTTTCCAGTTTCTTCTTGCTACCTCCAAACATTTTTTTTTTTTTTTAAACTTTGGAGCAACTACAGTACTTGACAGCATCATTTCTCCCTTAGATGGATTAAATCAACTGATGGGAGCATGAACTGAATTAAGAATATGTCATTGGACTGATGAGGTTAAGCCTGATGGAGGTTATTTCTGGACTGAAATTCACAGACCAATCTATGATCAGTTGTGTGTGATAAGTATGATTATTCACAGATGTGGTTATGAACAGTTCCCTGTCTCTCTCTCTCTTTTCCTCTCTCACACACACACACACATACATACATACATACAGCAGAGGACCCACTGACATGTCATAAAAATGGCCCTGCTAATACCAGTACACCAGTCTTGTATGAGACAGCCCTAGCATGTATTCAGTGTGGACAGTGGGTGTTAGCGCCGAAGTGGTGACGTGGAGGTGTATGGGCATAGGACAATTGAACCATGGTAACGGGCTGTAAAGCCTATGCCCAGAGTTGTGCACACACACACACCTTTTGTCTCCCCTCGATTAACCCTTTCAGTGGCTTTTTTTTTTTCTAAATATTTTTTGAGTTGGAGGATTTCTGTTATCTTATGAGTGTCTACTGCATTATCAGTGTTACTAAAATTAAGGTTTGTATTCTAGCTAGCGTAGAAGGCTTCCTATCATCTTTTCATTAGCGACTTACTTTGCGTACTTGACTTTAGCATACAACCTCTAGTGTTTAGATACCGAAGCAGATGATACAGTTGGGTGGTGGTGGCTTCATAGTTCCTCTGCATTAGCGATTCATTTTCCATATTGGACTTGAAATATATGACCTCAACTCTTTGGATGTCAAACCAGAGTCGACCACAATCAACAATACAGCTGCCGATACAGTTGCATTGAAATACCCACCCTGACGAAACACCAGGGGAGGGAACACCACAGGTGGGATGGCAATGACCACCCCATGGAGGGACAATGGGGGTGTGACACCCACCCCACAAGAGGCCACCAGGAGGTGCATATAGGGCTAGGGCCACACAGGCCTATGTCCTCCCTGACCTTGCGCCCCTCTTACCCTCAGATGAACCAGCATCCACTCCGCAGCCCCAGCAGGTTACTCCCCAGCCAGACCAGCACTCAACAGGTTCAGGGTGGGGCTGATATCTCAGTCCCAGACAGCACCCGAGCAATGGCCACTAGCCGCACTAGGCAGGAGGCAGCCGCTAGCCACTCTGTAGCTGCCTCCCCCCCCTCTGCAGAAACCAGTGATGGCCACTAGCCGCACTGCGGGAGAGACAGCCACCACCCCTTCTCCTTCTAAAGCTGCTCCTGGGAGCTGAACCTCAGTGACGGCCACAAGCCGCACCAGCAGGCAGGTGACGGCCACTAGCCACGCTTCGTCTGCCATCCCCTTCCCTCACAGGACCTTGGTGACAGCCACTAACCACACCTATGAGCGAGTAATGGCCACTAGCCGCACCCAGCCCCCAGTCCGCTCGGGGAACGAGGCCCCGGTGACAGCCACTAGCCGCACCAGAGGGCAGGTGATGGCCACTATCCGCACCTTGCCAAACAGGACTTCGGTGACGGCCACTAGCCTCACTAGTGGACAGGTGACGGCCACTAGCCTAATCTTGCCCACAGTCCTGCCAGGAAGTCGGGCCCTGGTGATGGCCACTAGCTGCTCTACCCCTGCTGCCCTAGGGACCTCTGCGACGGCCACTAGCCGCGCCAGGGAGGGAACAGACACCGGATGTCCCTCATCCCCTGTGATTTCCCCTACAGAGAACATCCCTTGCTTGGCCCACCAATCCTGCAGCCGAGCGGGACACCCCTCCTGTTCTCCTCACAGAGGCAGCCCCCAGGAGGAGCTATGCCTGAAGGAGGCCTGGCAAGGTCCCATCATGACCACGGGGGTTCAAGCAGTGCAGCTGGCACCCAAGTGAGACCACCCACTGCCGGACTTCCGAAGGAGAGGACGCTGCAGACCACACCTGACGGCGATCTGACCCAAGGGAGACCGCAGTCCCCGGACTCCCCAAGGCGCCCCCAGGACCCCAGGGTGTGACCTCCCCAGCCCCATTGGCCGACGACGACCTCCCCAAAGTGAGCGCAGGCAAGCATGCCTACTCTCGCTGTTTGGTCCCAGTCCTGAGGACCGAGCTCCACTCCAGGGTCCCTGAAGGGAAGGGCCTCTCTCCATGCCGCCCCACAGTTCACTCCGGATGACTTGGCCCCCCAGCAGTAGTCCCGTGCCCCCAGAGAGAGTGGGTACACCTGAAGGAACTCCCCCTACACCAGGCCGACACCTGTGAGCAGCCGAGACATCAGCATCCCAGACAGAGTCCTCCGATCTTGAAAGTGCCTGAAATCTGTATAGTGTGTTATTGTTATATTTACACTGTATTCAGTGCTGTGTGAATTTAAGGCAATATACGTGTAAGGTTGGTTGACCAGAGTGTTTGCGCCCTGTTCCTCTAGTTGTGTGCCCTAGATCCGGTCCAGAAAAGAACCCTATGCTAGTGCACGTGATCAAAGGGCAAGTAGTTGATTGAACATGTCGCATAACAATAGTAAACTGTCATGAAACGTCTTTTGTTTAGACAGAAAAAAAAAATGGATAACCCTCTGATAGGCGGGGCAATTCAAGTATTTTTTTTCCTACTAACCCCAGACAATTTTATTCGGTAGAGTGGGCCATAGGAACCTGAGAGTGTTTAACTTTGCCCCATTTTACCCCCTCATGGTTAGGACAACTCTAGTATTGCACTTTATTCGATTTTATTCAGCTGAAAGTAAGAATTCGTGAAAAATGCGAACCGTGGCAGTCTTATATCCCATTTTCTTCCAGTTGGTCGGAGAGAAAACGCGCACAATGGGCGACTAAAAAGATTTCAGAGTAAATTAGTCGCGTTAATGAGAGGTGAAAGTTTAAGAGCAAGGGAAGGAGAGGGGAGAGACAAAGGAGGCAATAAATAGGGGAAAAGTGAAGGAAATGAAGAGGAGGAGGAATGGAGAGATAAGGGGAGATAAGAGGAGATAGGGGAATTAGGGAGAAATAAGGGGAGATAAGAAGAAAAGGGAGAGATAAGGTGAAGGGAGAGATAAAGGGAGATAAGGAGAGATAATAAGAGATAAGAGGAGGTAAGGAGAGCTTAGGAGAAATAGAGAGATTAGGGAAGATAAGGAGAGATTAGAGAAGATAGTGAGAGATAAGGAGAGATTAAGGGAAATAGTGAGAGATAAAGGGAGATAACGAGATATTAGAGGAGATAATGAAAGATAAGGGATGATAAGCAATAAGGAAATACAAGGAGAGGTGGAGAAGGAGGTAATAATTTGAGGGAAAGGTGATTTAAATGAGAGAGAGAGGAAATTAAGACTCGGGCTCCTATGACTCACTTCGGCTGATTAAAGTTCTCTCTCTCTCTCTCTCTCTCTCTCTCTCTCTCTCTCTCTCTCTCTCTCTCTCTAACTATCGAACGCGACTGACCCGAAGGAGGGGAGAAGTGATAAAATAAATTCACTAGGAAAATGAGAGTGAGGAAGGGAGGGAGGAAGGTAGGGAGGGAACCAGGAAACGAAGATGGGAGAGAAGAACAGGAAGTGATGAATAATGACGTGAAAAATAAATAACTCTTTCCTTAACCACTTCACTACGATTTAAGAACGTTCGTGAGTATGGGCGTTGATGAAGGCAGCATTTAAACCCATTCAGCAAGAGAGAGAGAGAGAGAGAGAGAGAGAGAGATGTTTAGTGATGGCGAGAATAAATTTTGCAAGAACGTAAAAAAAAAATAATTAAGATGTGTGCAATATTAAAGGCACTAACCCCTCAGTTTAACGTTATTTATTCATTTATTCATTGTTGTTGTCGTTGGCTCATCTGAAATGTGAACCTGTGGGATACAGGCTCAAGTTCCCTTTCTACGGTGCTCTATTCTTCTTTTGGGACAGTAGGGAAGCAGCTGAGAGAGGTATCTATAACCAGGCAGTGAAGTGGCTCGGTTATTTCGGTGCCATTGCGTGAAGGCGTCTTTGTTCAGCGCTACATCCCCTTCAACGAAAATTTTGAAGTTTAGTGAATTCTACCGATGTTTTAGAGATTATTAGCGCCTTCTATTATCTATCTATCTATAGCAGACGCCTAAAACACGCAAGGGGTGGCCACAAACAAATCGTTTCCATGTCGCCCTGTCTCCTGCCATTTCACATCCCTACCCCCAGCTCACACCCCGTCTCTCATATTCCTCTCCACTCCATCCTGCCATCTCATCCTCGGTCTCCCCCTCCCTCTCTCCCCCTCCACATCACTCACATACACTCCCCTCGTTAGCCTCCCGTTCTCCATCCTCTCCACATGGCCAAACCACCTCAGTATATTTCTCCTACCGCGTCCTATCGCATCCCCATGCACATCACCAGGCTCCTTCACTTCCTCATTTGTCAGTCTGTCTCTCCATGCAGCTCCAAATGCCCTTTTATTCAGATGACATAGTTTTTAATTATTATTATCATTCTTACATCCGGACGGTTTTGTGTAGCTCTTGAGAAACTTCGAGCTGCAGGGGAGGCGGTGGCCAGATCGGTAGAGATGGCCTGCAATCCTAATGAATCCAAATTCGAATCCTGGCTGGGGCAGGGAACAGTTTAAAGATCTAAATTTCATTAAAGCTGACACTACTGAAACACCATAAGACTCTCCGACATGTCGTAAAAATACCCCCGCTCATGCCAGTACACCAGTCCTGTATGAGGCAGCCCTATCTTGTATTCAGTATGGATGGTGGGTGTCAGGGCTGAAGTGGTGACATGTGGAGGTGGTGGTGTCTCATATGTAAGGGGTACTACTGGAGGACTATCGGGTCAAAGGAACGGGCCTTCATTAACTCCTTGACTACGAGAAAGGTCTTCTAAGCTGGGTAAGTCCTCCGGTAGTAGAAAGTGGCTTCATTTCACAGACATCACAAACGGTACAGGGTCATATGCCTTACGAAGACTTATTCCCCCAACCCTACTGGGGGATGTGCTTTTATCTGTGGGTTATTCTTGGGTTTTCTCCTGCGCCACAGAATCATTTATCCGTCGTTGCCGTCCTGTCACCACCATGCTAAACAGCGCCAGAACATCCCCCACCTCCTCGAAAACTCAGAAGGTTCGAACCCCTCATCCGAAAATGCCAAGTGGTTCTGAACACTGAGGGAGACGGGGCAGGCAACACCAAGGATAAAGCTTCACAAATACGTCTTTCTGAGAGCGTTAAAGTGTTGTTCTGGGTATATTACGTTTTTTTCCCTCAGAGATGGTGAACTATAGGCTAGCATTTTCTTTTTTTCTCTCTCTTTTTTTTCCACTGCACAATTCGATCGTGAAAATGGATGTGGCAACTAGCACCAAATCTCGGGGAATTATTATCCTCCTAGTGTAAGTTTATGACTAGGTTTAGCGATTGGTTGTATAGATTTTGTCCATTTCTAGCGATAACCAATGCGTTTTTCTCCCTGTTTCTTGAGTTTTGTTTACCTGGCAGTATTCTAGCGACTTATGATTTGGCAACTCCAGCGCCGCATCCAGAGAGTCCACAAAGTCCACCAGAATCCCCCAGACGTCAGTAGTGCAGCTGCAGCCTTGGTCGTGCGAGGGTGTGTGTGTGTATCTCGCTCTCTGGTCATGTCCTGTCCATGCCTCGCTCGCTTAATTTTATTGATATTTCTCCCAACACATGTATTCTTTTCCTAGAGCGTTCGTCCTCCCAGATTACTGCATCTAGGACGGACAAATCTCGTCACAGTTATCCAGAAAATAGTGGACGGCCCTAGAATTCGCAGAAGAAATTGCACCCGTATTATAATACACTAAAAATTGATGGTGTGACTTGAAATTGGTACACTGCCCAGCGTACCCAGAAGCAGTTACGTTTAGTGTGACGTTACAGATTTCGCCCGACTTGGACCTGCTTCATACGTGCCACCTTCCAACTGAGCAACTTACGAAACTGAAAATTATCAAGATCCGGATAATACCACGCCAGTTTGGAAGATCCGATTGAGCTCGAAACTCCTCACAGCATCCGTGTGTGTGTGTGTGTGTGTGTGTGTTGTTTCTACGGTCACCTCTTTCTGATGTAAAACTGCGAATGCTGACCAACAGAAGCTTCACTGATTTTTTTAGTGGTGATGCTGACGAGAGAAGGGGCAATTGACCCTTTTACTCGTCTTTATTTCTTTATTTATTGGTTTATTCGTGTTATCAGTTTATTCGGCCTTGG
Source organism: Birgus latro (assembly GCA_018397915.1). Lineage (NCBI taxonomy): Eukaryota > Metazoa > Arthropoda > Malacostraca > Decapoda > Coenobitidae > Birgus > Birgus latro. The sequence goes on along the minus strand of JAGKTI010005698.1, from coordinate 5,485 downwards.
ACAGACTTTGCTGACTGGAGGGGTTAGATAAGCCTTGGGTCCTTACCTGCGTTTAATATAATCACCTGGTGGCGGTAAAAATATATATATGTGGAGTAGTAGTTGCAGTGGTAGTGGAGGTGGTGATGGTAGTGGTAGTTGTAGTAGTTGTTGTTGTGGTAGTAGTAGTGGTAGCAGTAGTAGCGGTGTTAGTAGTAGTAGTTGCAATCTCAGGCTCATCTGAAACTTGAACCCAGTGGACTGCAGGCTAAAGTTCCCCCTCGTGTAGTCCACCATCTTCCTTTCAGTGGGGAGGGACGTAACTGAAGGGTGTTTATACAGTCAGTGGAGCCGCCCGGTGATATCAGCGCCACCACACGAAGGCTCCCCTCTCCAGTACCATGACGTAATCGGGGTGAAGTGGTAGAGCCCTTGAGTGCATTTTTTTTTCTAGTACAGAAGTGTATACAGGCTACACTTAACCCCTTCACCTCGACAACTCCATCCTACGGTGAACACAGTCGCTAGAAGGAGAAAGGAAGGAAGGAAGGAAGACAAAGAAAAAAGGAAGGGAAGAAAGCTACATAAGGAAAGCAAAAGGAGAGAAAGAATAAAGGAAGGAACGAGAGAAAATAAAGAAAGGAGAAAGACTGCATTCTCCTTAGTTACCCAGTTTCTTCCAAGGACAGCACTCAGGCGCCCCCCCCCATTCCTCCCCTTCCTTCTCCCGCTGATGCTGTCCCCTTCACCGCCGCTATGTTGCTGTCAGTGCTGTTGCTGTCAGTGCTGTTGCTGTCTGTGCTGTTGCTGTCTAGTATCATCACCGTAACAGGTTAGTATGTGTGTGTGTGACAGAAAAATCTATCTATCTACATTATCTGTCTGTCTGTCTGTCTGTCTGTCTGTCTGTCTGTCTTTCAATCCATCAAAAAAACCATCCATCTATATCAGTCCATCTATCTATCTATAGCCAGACCCCTTAATCCCGTAAGGGGTGGCCACAAACAAATCGCCTCCATATCGCCCTGTCCCCCGTCATCTCGCTGCCCTCACCCCCAGCTCACACCCCCCTCTCTCATACACCTCTCCACCCCATCCCTCCATCTCGTCCTTGGAGGGGATGTAGAGCCATAGTATTGTGATTGACTGTGATGCTAGTCACGAAGAAGTGCTATGGAGAGGATGTAGAGGCATAGCATTGTTACAGAATATGATGCTAGTCACGAAGAAGTGCTATGGAAAGGATGGAGACCCATAGTACCGTTAAAGAATATGATGCTAGTCACGAAGAAGTGCTATGGAAAGGATGTAGAGTCGTAATATTGTCCTGTTATCCCATTAAGTGGAATGAGCCTCAAAAGGACATAGATATGGGCCAACTGAAGGTGAGAGGAGTATAGCTAATTAACCTTTTCTCCTCGGTTGAGATAGCTCCCTAACACCTTTTCCTAAGCGATTTATTTTGCGTACCTTACTGTTTTGTTTTGTTTTTTTACGGCCACATACCCTTCCTGATCCTCTCTTCATTTTGGCACTGGATTGGCACTGGGGGGAGGGGTTGTCTTGTCCCCCCCCTCAGTGCCTTGTGGGAGTGTCTTTAGTCTGAGCACTGCCACTGGACCGCCTGTTAATAGGGAGCTTCAGTGGACCGTCTGTTAATAGGGAGCTTCAGTGGACCGTCTGTTAATAGGGAGCTGCAGTGGACCGTCTGTTAATAGGGAGCTTCAGTGGACCGTCTGTTAATAGGAAGCTGCTTGTTATTTTGATGGGAATGGGACGGCAATCAACGGTACCTTAACATAGTATCATTGCAGATGATACTGTGTTGTTGAGTGAAGACGAAGGGGAGCTGCAAGGCTTGGTAGATGAGTTTGGGAGAGTGTGTAAGAAACGGAATCTAAAGGTGAATATGGGGAAGAGTAAAGTGATGGTCTTTGAGAGAAGTGAAGTCAGTGAATGTACAGTGAGATTGGATGGGAAGGAAATGGAGAATGTGAGTGAATTTAAGTACTTGGGCAGTGTGATGAGTAAGGATGGAAGTCTGGAGGGTGAAGTGCTTGAAAGGGTACAGCAGGGAAGGAAGGTTGCTGGTTCGTTGAAAGCAGTGATAAGAAACAGGGAGATGAGCATGGAAGTGAAAAAGTTGTTACATGACAGTATTGTGCTACCAACTCTGACATATGGAAGTGAAGCTTGGACCCTGTTGGAAGGACAGAAGTCAAGAGTGAGAGCAGTGGAAATGAGTTATTTGAGAGGAGCATGTGGAGTCACATGGAGAGACAGACTAACAAATGAGGAAGTGAAGGAGCGTTGTGGTGTGGATGTGGATGTGATAGGAAGCGTTAGGAGAAACACGTTAAGGTGGTTTGGACATGTGGAGAGGATGGAGAGTGAGAGACTGACAAGGAGAGTGTATGTGAGTGAGGTGGAGGGGGGGGGAGAGGGAGGGGGAAGCCGAGGATGAGATGGAGGAATGTAGTGGAGAGGTATATGAGAGAGGGGTGTGTGAGCTGGGAGCAGGGCAGTGAAATGGCGGGGGACAGAGCGACATGGAGGTGATTTGTTTGTGGCCACCCCATGCAGGATTGAGACGTCTGGCAATAGATAGATAGATAGACCATTGTTCCAGACCAAAAGCTTTCCCATTTCAGATTTATTTTGTCCCAAAGTTAAAATTACGGTACTATCAATGTATTTATTAACCCCTTCAGTCCAATGACGTACGTAAATGATACCTTTTCCTTCTCCAGACGATTTCACTCATCTAGGGAAGGGTTTTAACGAAGGGGATTACTTATGGATTTACCTAACCCCTCCTGTGTCCAAAAATCCCTCCTAGGTTGTATAAAATGCCCTGAAAGTAACTAGAAATGAGCTTAGAAATGCGCCACTGGTTTCTAGGGGTTGAGGAAGGCTAGAAGGGTTAGGAACGGTGGTTAGAAGCTCCTATAGCCTGTTTGGGTGGATCTAGAACTGCTGGTAGATTTGGGGAGAGGAGCGTGGGAATTATGCTCCAAGTTAGGGCGTTGCAGTAATCTCCCTATTCCACGCAGTAGTAGTAGTAGTAAAAGTAGAAGTAGTAAAAGTAGAAGTAGTAGTAGAAATAGTAGTATTATCCCAGGTTCATCATTCATCTCAAAGTTAATATTGGAAGACGCGGAATAAATTTCTCCTCACCCAGACAGCAAAGCCTCCTGTGTTGTAGACGACAAGCATGTTTCTTTTTAATTCCCTTCTTCTTCATCTTCTTCCCCTCCTCCTCCTCCTCCGTCTTCTCCTTCCTCTTCTTCTTCTTCTTACAGGCAATGAGGAGGTCAGTCTCAGCGATGACTCTCCCGCCGTGGATTGGGGCCAGTGGTGGACCTATGACGGCATCTCTGGACCGCGATTCTGGGGCGTGATCAACCCGGCCTGGTCCATGTGTCGCGAGGGCAGGAGACAATCACCCATCAACATCGACCCCGCCAAAATCGTCTATGACCCCAATCTCACCTCGTTCTCCGTCGACAAAGTTACCGTGAGTCTTGCAGGCTTTACAGATTTATATTTTGTGTGGATCGTTTTGGCTGTGAGGCTGAGGAGGTAATTTCGAAGGTTTGGTGGATATTGAGTGAATGTGGAGCTTCTTTGACCAGGGGTTGTGTTGGTGGTTGTACTTTGTGTGTTTGTGTGTGTGTTTTTACTGGTGCCGGTGTAATTTCCTGAATGTACAGACTTTGAGCCGTGTTCTGTTTTTCTCAGTGTGTCATGTAAGATTCTGAGACTTATTTATTTAACTATGTTCATTTATTCATATTTGATTATCTGTTTATTTATTTAAACTCGCCATCCCTTAATGCTTGACACATGTAGTATCGTAGCTCAGGTGGGCGGGGAGCTTAGACAGATAGATTGATATAAACAGGTAGATTGACAGGTAAATAGACAGGTAGGTGGGTAGGTAGATGGATCAACGCTGACGCTGGGTCTCTGTAGCTCAGGTGGGCGGGGTGCTGTTCAACACGGGGCACAGCGTTGAGTGGCGTGCAGCACAAGGGTCGGCGCTGGCCAACATCACAGGTGGCCCCCTCAGCTACACCTACACCCTCACCCACGCCAGGATACACTTCGGCCACACCAACCACGCGGGCTCAGAACACCTGGTGGATAACAAGGCCTTCACTGGGGAGGTTAGTATATGTGGTGTTCTTCAGATCTAGTCTTTTCACCTAAACTTGGGCCAAATTTTTGTCCTTTTGCTGCTTGTTCCATGTTGCTCAGTGACAAAATTAATACTCTGGCTCAACATCCGCTCCATAAAACTTCTTCGTGACTAGCAACTCATCCCAGCTCAGCATTCAAGATGGAGAGGTGGCAATTGCAGGCCAAGTTAGGGCGAAAAGGGTACAGTAAATTATGCTGTGTAATGACTACGTTGAAAGTGCCTTCGTGGTGAGTGGTGGATGTTTAGGATTTTTTTGTGTTAGCTTGGCATGATGGAGCTAGTTAATCTGAGCTAGTTTCTAGGGTCTGTAGTGCCCCCATCGGCCTCATAGGATAATACAACGAAGAGGACTAGGACAGAAGGCTAAATGTGCAAATATCCTGATACTACAACGTTCTGAACAGTGCATACAACGCTATAAAGACAGATGATTGAGTGAGAGCAGGATAATATTGCTTACCTGTGCATAAACATGGGGTCTGGATTTTAGTACTGGCAAAAGGTGTGTTCAAGTGCTTACCTAACCCTGTCACCTTAATTACAGCTTCCGGGGTACAACTCACCTGTACTTACCTGTAATGATATCCACAGTTACAGTTGTACAGGTATAAATCGACTCGATTAATCCTGTATTTTCAGTTACATCTTCAGTGGTACAAGTGTCACCTGTACTAACCTTGTACCCTCAGTTACAGCTCTACGGGTACAACTCTCAGCTGTACCGTAACTTCAGCCAGGCCTCGTCCCAGGTGTACGGGGTGGTGGCCATCGCTCTTCTCATACAGGTAAGGTATGCCACTTCTTTCAGCGCTCACCTCCCACCTTTCAGCACTCACCTCCCACCTTTCAGCACTCATTTCCTTCCCTTTTCAGCACTCATTTCCGCCTCTTTCAGCACCCATTTCCCACCTTTTTCAGTACTTACCTCCCATCTTTCAGCACTCACTTCCCTTCTCTGTTAGCATTCATTTCCCTCGCCTTTCAGTGTTCATTTCCCATTCCTTCCAGCACTAACCTCTTAACTCTTTCAGCATCCAATTACCACCTCTTTCAGTACTCATCTCCTTCAGTATTCACCTCCCACCTCATTTCCTATTCCTTTCAGTGCCCCCTTCCTATCTCCTTCAGAACTTTCATCTTCAACCTCTTCCTTCACCTTCCTACCCTTTCACCTCCCATCTCTTCCTTCACCTTCATCACCTCAGATCATTTTCAATACACATATTTCAGCCCCCTTCCATCCACCATCCATCTCAAGCCTATTCATCTATCTTTAAACTATCTGTCTATCTATCTACAACC